>JBAMJV010007482.1:0-74886 GCA_037951105.1 Echinarachnius parma
CACAAAAAGAAACAGGACACTTATTTAAGACAACATATCTCATATTTTTTAAGGATAAAATATATGTCATTGTATATCAAGTTAAAGATAAAATTACCCTCTTCGATATTAGCATAGAATCCAGGAAAACCCATTCATGCATGACTTGTCACGGTCAATTAACCACCGCAAGGTCTGTTTTCAAAAATAGCAAAAATGGAACATCTATTCAACCATTTCAATGTTGACAAGCATGATATAAACGTTATATCCATGCAATGGCATAATTATTTCATTACAAATGTGATCTTTTTTAGTTTCATCTGAATAGAAAAAGTGTAAATCAAGACCAATTGTGAACGTTGTAGGTTTAATTTTCATCCAAATGAAAAAAAATGGGAAATTCCATGGCTAAGGTTTATTCGTCGAAATTACAGTTTGTGCTCTTATTTCAACATGAAACTTGGTATATATTCTTCTCAAGAATTCTACCGTAGTCCAAAAATCTTCAAAATCTGATGTCACCCTTGGTCAACCATTTGGGCAGTCTCTAACATGTCAATTCTCTAGGTAACTATGGTTGAAATTGCAAGAGACACATGAAACAGACAAGCTTCATGCCTCAAAAACAGACCAATATGTTGATATTCCCATAACCTGGCCCTGTTTTATTGGAAAATGTGTATTTTTGGAGTTTGTTCATGACAATAAGGTTGAATGGTGTCAAGCAAGACGCTTACTCATTGCAGTCGAATGGTGCATTCATCCATTGTTTTCGCTATTTTTAAAAACAGACCTTGCTATTGTTCATTGACCATGGCAGTTCATGCATGCATGATTACAACTGTAATTTATATTCTACCTGTAGATGACTACATTTCCTTTGTGATAATGTACACTCTGTAGTACATACATACTATATATCTCAATTTAAACAAGACAGTGTCCTGCTTCTTTTTGTGCGGAGTAATTAGCTCAATTTTAATGGGCATAGACAGCAGTCCTAAATATAAAACTATTTAGTCAGTACAGGGGTTCCAGAGGGCACAGCCGGCGGAAGATTTTGGATCTGGGCAGTTTAGCACTATCAAAATGTGGTTGACAAAAATGTAATGTCTATATAGTATTATTTGTCACATTATGAATCAATCGGGGCAATGCTCCTTTTTAAAAATGTTATTATATATTTTCGAGCCCCAAATATTGGGGAGGGGGAAATAATACAAGCAATCCTTCACCTGAAATATTGGAGGGGATATTTCCCCCACCCCCTCCCTGTGATACATCAAAGTCTGGTATCAGGTTGACATGCGCCCTCTTACCTTCATTTACCTGGAATTGTATCGCATATTGCGTATCCAATGTTTTATCAAATGTTAGCTTCATTAAAGGGGTAGTTTAGTTTTGATAAGGCTGAATTTTAGTAGCCAAAACCTGCGCAGTAACATTATAAACTAATAGTTATAACTCCACCATGCTCGAAAGATATACAAAATTACAAACGACTAAGTAAAAAGCCTGTTATCATTCAAAAAGAGCCATTAAAACACATGTACAAGAGGGGGCTTTTTAAAAAGGCATTGGTTTCAACCATTTTTCATACAAAATTACGCATGTGATGTTTTATTGATATAATGATTAAATAGCGAGATCATCAACAACTATTTAAAAAAACTCTTTTGAACATTTTTGAAAAAGTGCAAGCATTTTTTTTTTCTTTTCTAAAAATCATCTAATTATTTGGCCCCCAAATAATTATAAGATCAGATATATTTATTGATATTTCAGCCGTTTCTGGGTCGATTTTGAACAAATAAAGTTTATTCTGCCATTAAAATTGTATGTTCTCTCAAATTCCACACTCAGTTTTTCATTTCCTCACAACAAAATTGTGATGTGCAGCGCCCTCTCTACCAAAACTAAACTACCCCTTTAATTTCAAGATAAACCACAATCTTCGCATGTTAGACATGATTTATATATTGAATGCATACAAACTTATAACCACAACATTTTAATATGATTATCGTTAATGTATGACTATATTTGTATTTTAATACAGGTCACGACAGGAGATGCAGGCGGAGAATTAGAAGCGACTGTCAGCGTAGATTTCTCCCCAAGGTCACCTGGAAAGCCAAGAATCATACAAATATGCCATGACTCAATTAGTCTTGAATGGAATCCAATACAGGTCGTTCTTGCATGTGTACGTTGTTATCAGGTTAAATGCAAAACCCTGAGTTCAAATCCAGATGATGAATCGTTTGTTATCGATACGACAGAGGGACCAAGCACCTCTGTGACGATACGCTCTCTGAAATGTGACACCGCATATCAGTTCTCAGTGAAAGCTATATACAATAGTGGGAGTTCAGAATGGAGTGATCCGAGCTCCATTGCTACGACCTTGCCATCCATCCCTTCGACAAAGCGAACAATCCTCAAGAGAACTCATTGTTCTGTAAAACTAAAATGGGATGAACCACAGGTGGGTGGTGAATGCGTGCATGAATATTGTGTAAAATACAGAATTAAATCATCCAACAATGATTATAAATGGCTTGAACGCACAGTTAGAAATACCTGTCATACTTCCATAACGCAACTTAGCCCATATACTGAATATGAGTTCTCGGTGGTATCAATATGTAAGGGTAAACATTCTGGGCCTTGTGCAGCAAACAACACTACATTTGTTAAATCTAAAACCCTTCCATCTAGTCCACCCGGCAAGCCGAACATTTCTAAGATATCACACTCTTCCGTCATGCTGAAATGGGCTGCGCCCGAGCATGGTCGTGCATGCGTAGAGGGTTATCTCGTGAGGTATAGACCTAGACACACTTCTTCAACAAACGGTCATGATTGGTTAAAACACGAAATAAGAAGTAGAACCACTGAGGCGACCATAATCAAACTGACACACAACACAGAATATGAGTTCTCAGTGTCAGCAATAGGCGAACATTCGGAAGATCTCAGTGAAATGGGTGAAGTTAGAATTGCCAGAACCCTCTTGTCCAGCCCACCCGGCAAGCCAGAAATCATAAAGGCATTTGCTGATTCTGTAACGCTCAAATGGGCTCCACCAGGGGATGGTAGTGAATTTGTGCAAACTTATCTTGTAAAGTATAGAAAGAGATCACCGAAACGGCTTGGTAAATGGTTTAAAAACACCGTATCTGAATGCACTACAACCATATCAAATTTGAAAAGTAAAACTAGGTACGAGTTTATGGTAGAAGCAAAATGTTACGATGAGGACCCCCAACGACGTGCAAAAAGCCTAAGTACAGTTGGTGAAACCCTTCCATCCAGCCTACATTGCATTCCAGAAATAACCCACATTTCTCACACTTCTGTAACGATCCAATGGACTGCACCGAAGGTTGGTATTAAACGCGTGCAAGCGTACCGTGTAAAATACAGAAAATATCTACCAAACCAAAATCATAAATGGACTGAGCGTGACACATCAGTAACAAAGACCAATATAACCATACCCAGACTGACACCAAGAACCATGTATGAGTTTTCATTAGCACCAATATGCGAGAATGCCGTACGTGAAGTAATCACAGCTGAAACCCTTTCATCGAGTCCGCCTGGAAAGCCAAAGATTATCAAGATGTCCCATAACTCTGTCAAACTCAATTGGGATGCACCCCATGTCGGGTGTCCATTCGTGCAAGCTTATCTGGTGAAATTTAGAGAAGCAACATCTGGGCGACACTGTGGATGGACTGAATACAGTACACAAGGTACAACCACCAAAGTAACGCTACCTAATTTGAAACCTAACACTGCTTACGAGTTTTCAGTAGCAGCGATATACAACAATGGCACTTCTCTATCTAGTCCAATAAGCAAGGTTGCAATAACCCTTCCGTCAAGTCCTCCTCGAGATGTAAGAAAGACCAAGGTTGCTCCGACAAGCATTACTGTGGGCTGGGACCAGCCCAGTGTGATAGGCTCTGGATTGAATATTCTGGGATACAGGGTAAAATGTATACCAGTCACTGACAGCAACCCTGACCATGTGTTTCTAACCGAAACTAAAGAAGATATATGCCAATACTGTATCGACGATCTGAGCGAAGGCACTTCTTACCTTTTATCAGTGTCAGCCATTCTAGGTACGGCAGAGAATAGCGACTTTTCCGTTTCTGTAAACATCACTACAGATTCGAGAAGTCTCAACAAGTTGTCACCGTGCGAAATCCTCAAGGTGGAGATTCCTTCAAAAGGCGAGCAGTCCATCAACAAAGCGCTCCATACCAAGGAAAAGATCTACACAGGGCGTAAGTCTTTATATTATAGTTACTCTATGGTAATTACGTTTAAGAACGGTAATGCTTGTAGGGAGAGTAGTTGCAAAAAAGAGCACACTCACCAGTGTCATAGCACAGTAGCACGATGTTGACTCAAGGTTCACCCAAAGTTGGCATTTATGTTTGGCCAACAACGGATATCTCACGTTGGTCCTACGTCATATTTGAAGTAGGGCCAACGTCATGCCCACGTTACGCCAACGTTGGCCCTAGCCATTCCCTGACTATGCCCTTACCATGGCTCAATGCCGACGTGTTGACGATAGGCCAACGTCGGAGATCTTAGTTACATTAGTATACAATATCGATTGCATCATTTTGAATATAAATGAGAACCAGTATTGAGACTGAAATTTCCACTTAAGATTGTTGATAATCGATTATTAATTCCCGAATTACAATACCTCGTTGGTCAAACGTTTTCCCAATGTAAGCACCAGTCCTTTATACGTGTAGCCGTTTAACCCTAAAAAGGCCTGGCTATTTGAGGTCTTTCTACGAACGGGGGGGGGGGGGGGGGGGGGGGAGGGGGGATTATGCCCCATTCCCTTTAGATCTCGACAGGAAAGCGGCCGATCGCCGTGAAAATGTACACTCATGTCAAGTGAAGTGTGTATAATACTATGGTAATTTGTATTTTTGACAAATTCATTAATTTGCAAATTTATGGTAATTTATGCAAAGAAGGTCATAACATTCATATATTACCCATAAATTATATATTCTTCATCATTAAACATTGGCTTCACTACATATATTCTTTAGACCATTTTGAATAATAAAAAAACAAACAATTTTGGAAGAGCCCGGTATTCCTTATGTTTTCTATTGTTTGTGTAATGTTTATGTATTTCTCTGTTTTGTAAAACTTATGTACACTATATAGTTAATTGGTTTTGTTATTTCATTTTATTTCTAATTTTAATTAAACTATTTTGACCCCAAAACAAATACCATAAAGGTAAACAAGACCAATTAACAATTATATATTTATTTTTAGGAAAACTGATATTTCTATGTATCTATGTTTCTATGTATGTTTTGTACACAAATTACGAAAATTCTCGATTTTCGGGCTGACATGCAGTGACAAAAGGTCACGTGACCTCGTAACGAAAGTTCTGATTTTCAAAAAAAAAAAAGGTAAAGATGCGCAAGACTCGAAAAAGGGTCAACCAATTCCGGAGGGGGGGGGGGGGGGGGGCATGATGGCCCATCCCCGGGGCCTTATTTAATAGGGTTAAGGGATCTATTAAAATTGTCCAATTCCAAAAGAAAAAAACACTCTAGATCTCTAGTGATTTCCTCATACCCTTGATGTTTGAAATTGGCATAGGGGCAAACTTTTGTCAGGGGGATGTTTTTGCCCGAATAATTATCCTTCCCACCAGCATAACTGAAAATGGTCCTCGTTCCTTTGATGACCTATAAGTATATGTTCTTCGTTTTCCCCCCAAATTATATGTGTGTGCCCGAATTGAACATGAGTTTTATACAAATTTGTGGATCTGCACACATTTGAAATAATTTTGCCTGGATATAGTATGATTTCCCCTTATTCAAAAACCGGTGTGGGGGGGGGGGGGGGGGGGAGGGGCCCAGCCCCCGCCTCATACGACTGTTTACATCTTTAGTACCAATAGAAGCATGAAACAGGTTTCGGTTTTTCAAATTTTCTTTTTGTTAACGAGTAAGTATGATTGTTCGGACTTGTAATTATCCATGCACTGGGAAGTTATAACAGTGTATAACGTCAGTGCAATGAGATATCAAATGTAACTTTGCACTTTCTCTCATTACTCGGCCATAAAACATAAATTCGATGTGAAATCTACACATATTATAGTGGACAAATAAAATCACGCACAAAATAACATCAAATCAAACATTTATTACTTTTGCACAACAAGTTACTAGATCCCTTCCAGGGTCATTACGGAAAAAAACCACTCCAGACAAATCACTTATAGGCAAACACGGAGAACGAGGGTGCTGGGCAAAGGGTTGTAGCATCGCTCCCAGGAGTTAAGAAAAAACAAATTTGGGCTAAAACATCTTATTTAGGAAAAACATCAGAGAAGGCATGGTCTGGTGGTCTCCGAGACCGAGACTGTTTGATTGTCGTGTATGCACCCAACGCACCCTTGGCTACGGGCCTGTCTTTAAGCTTGGTTGCAACCTCTGAAAACTCATTTTACTATCATAATAATCCTAGAAATTTGGTAAAATCGTGTGTACTGTCAACCCTTAAAGGGAAATTAACCCTTATCCTTTTGACTTACTGGATGTGATGAGAGCATAACTACTATCATTTCTAGTCACTTATTTCCTCATGAATATTCCCGATTACAAAAATAATCAATATTTTATGGACCACTGTCGTCTCCTTTCAATGCCCATAGGAGGCAGCCATTTCTTCAACTACTCGCGGTGAAATGACGTGGCAGGCGGAGAACACAATAGCATTATCGTAACCCGCTATTGTGTTCTCCGCCTGACACGTCATTTCACCGCGAGAAGTTGAAGAAATGGCCGCCTCCTGTTGGCATTGAAAGCAGACGACAGTGGGCCATAAAATATTGATTATTTTTTATTATTGGGAATATTCATGAGGAAATAAGTAACTAGAAATGACAAGAGTTATGCTCTCAGCACATCCAGTAAGTCAAAAGGCTAGGAGTTCCTTCCCCTTTAAGGACAAAATGACAAGTAATACCACTTTTTCAAAGGCTTTGGGGAGCAACAAATCCATTGCTGATACTTATTTCCACAAATCTCCATGACAACCTTCTTAAATTAAAGATGACCACTTCAAAAACACCAATTCTCATGCTAGGAAACGTGTGTTCCGTCTTTTGGTTATAGTAAGTCTTTATATCATGTTAATCTGACAAAGAAGAAATAACCGTGGCTTTAATACGTGCCCCCTCACACAGTCACATTTGCAAATAAGTTGTTATACTTTATTACTCTGTTGACAGTTTCCACAAACGAACCGTCACTGGACACGGCCTGCGGGACGTTCGACCATCGCGGCGGTCAACTGCGTGTTCCATTCTACGACGTCACTCTCTCCATTCCTCCCGGAGCGCTAGAATGGCCCTCTTCGCACGGGATCACCATCCAGGTCTTGACGGATCCCCCTAATGACCTGGTCCTGGGTCATAATGAGATGATGGTCAACTTCGGTATCCGATGCACCCCATCTGGTCTTGAGTTCAAAAAACCAATCACAGTATCCATGCCGCACTGTGCATTCTTCAGAGACCCCAAAGACGTGGAGAGTGTGGTGTTCACAAAGAGTGATGGTGATTCCAATACCCTTTTAATTATTCCATGCAGTCGTTAACCTGGGTCGTAAGGGCGGTAGGGGGGGGGGGGGGGGGTACCCAAACTATATTTTTTGGTGGAAATGTGCCGCAGGCAAGTCAAAGGCTGATTACCTGAGAACTATAGGACAGGGAAAACGTTAGGGTCGAGGCAATGATTGGAACTAACCAGTTGTGGAACGGGTGCTACATTAGGGTCAATTCGTGAATTGTATGTTGGTATTTTAAAGATCTTGTCCATCTTGTGCAAGATAACATTCAAACTCTGCGAGATTATTGTCGTTTATGAAAGAACATGTCATTAACAAGGGTTACAGCTCATTATTCCGAAAGTTCGTTTATCCGAAAATGACTTCGGGTTCGATATACCGAAGGTTCGTTTATCTAAAATTGAAATCAGGTTCAATATTCCGAAAGTTCGTTAATCCGCAAATGAAATGAGGTTCGTTAATCCGAGAATGAAATAGGGTTCGTAAATCCTAACATGATATAGGGTTCGTTAATCCGAACATGACAATTACAAGAATTATTATTTGCTTTAAGGAATCATTATTATAGCTCCTATAAAAAGGGCCATCTCAGTCCTTAAATTGCTATTTTATGGTTTGTATTTGTTTGGGGGGGGGGGGGGGGGGAGGGGCACTGGTTGAGGGTCAATTTTATACAAAAGTGCTACCTATCCCTATCCATCAGCATCTGAAATGTATCCTAACTGGCTTATCGCATTTTAAAAAAGTTTACACCCCTAAATGGTGTAATGCTTTGTTAACATAATGGCGCAAATGCACCTGGAAAGGCGCCGTAAGTGATATCCTTTTGGCGGTTGTTGGACAATGATGCGTAGCCAGTCATGTTGGGAGTGACAATCGGGTTTCATAGGGCTTCTTGTTCTACTGGATGTTTCAGTGGCATAGTGGCATAGCCAGGATAAGACCAGTTGGGGCAGGATTGGGGATCAAAAAAATCAGCCCCCCACCCCCCCATGACAACTCGACAGATACCCTTCAGCCCTATTGCATTTTCGGATTAACAAACCTTTGGAATAACGAACCTTGGAAATAACGAACCGCACCCTTAAAAAAGATATAGCTTAAAACCTGAGAATATAGTTTAATATAGACAAAAAGTAAGTTCTCCTTAGCATTTTTCCATATACCTCAAAAGGTATTTTACCGATTTTGATCATTTAAACGGTAATGGATAGCGAATTTTCTTACGCAAACATGGTATGTGTCTGCTAATTGATGGCATTGTCGTTGTGAAATCATGCATTTTATGACAAAAGGTGTGAAAACAAATCTTGCAATTGTGATTTATGTCAGCTTATACACGAATAAAAGAGAATCACGCATGTTTCTGAACTTTCAGTCACTCTAATCCCCAACTATTTCACATTGAAAGGCCTAGCAAAAATGAATGCTTTTGTAAAATGGTTCCACTAAGAACAATGCAGCAGTAGTACAGAATTACATAACATATTGTGTGTCGGGTCATCTTCAATGAAGATGCTTATACTCGTTTACAAAATGTACCCAATATGCTATTTAAAACTTAAAGTGCAACTTTTTGTTTGCACTTTGTATCAGACAATACATGTTTTGATGATGAAAACGTAATTGTATGGCAACCATTTACCATTTACATTGTGCGTAAGAAAATTGCGCATCCATTACCGTTTGCGAGATCAAAGTCGGTAAAATACTTTTTGAGATATATGAACAAAATTGCTAGGGGGGAGACGACTTACTTTTTGTGAGTAGTGTATACTCATCCGGATTCATTATTATTGTACAGGGTGTCCCAGTATAAATGTAACCCAAATAAACGTATGTAATTTTGTTGATTTTTAATATTTTACTTTTATATTTCAGATTTAGAAAGCTGAGAAGATAGCGAAACCAGAACAACAACTAGAATGCCTTTTACAGAAGAACAGAACATGTTCTGTGTGCTGAGAAAATTAGAGAGAAATGTCTATAAACATGCCATCGCGAAATTCCGCAGAAAGTATGACAAGAATAAACCCCTAGCAAAACTGACATTTACAGGTGGATCAAGAGGTTTGAGGCTACAGGGACAATCACCAACATGGAGAAAAGTCTCCAGCAGTCAAAGTTGGCAGAAAACCTGCTGAAAACATAGCAGCTGTCCGAGATTCAGCAGGCAGGAGTCCGAAGAAATCCTACTTTCTGCGGAATTTCGCGATGGCATGTTTATAGGAATTTCCCTCCAATTTTCTCAGCACACAGACAATTTTCTGTTCTTCTGTAAAAGACATTCTAGTTGGTGTTCTGGTTTTGCTATCTTCTCAGCTTTCTAAATCTGAAATATAAAAGCAAAATATTAAAAATCAACAAAATTACATACGTTTATTTTGGGTTACATTTATACTGGGACACCCTGTACCATTCACTCCTGCCAATCTTTCGTGTATATCAGTGGCGAGAGGTATTTTGCCGAGAAGAGTGCAACATACCTAGCCCGGTTGGCATGACTATACCATTAAGCAGCTGCGGAATTAAGGTTGAGAGGATCAGTGGTACGGACAGACCCCCCCCCCCCCTATTTGTATATATTTGAAACCTTGATTATTCGTATATAACAATATTGATTGGCGTAATATATTATACATTTTGAATGTAACCCTAACGCCAAATTTAACAACGGCGTCAACGACTACACAACTTTCATTCTTTGCATTACAGGGAAGCAAGGACAAAAACTCACAGCTGACTGCAGTGGCAAACGTAAAACGGGAACTGTCCAAGGAACTCTTGTACGTCGGCCTTCCACCCCATATATGCCTGTGCGTGAAGCGCTCGCAGATGATGGTAGGTTTGCTACTTACCAAGGCGAAAGCGAATAATAAGTGCAAACGAGAATCGTAAAATTTACATTTCTTTTGTTCATTATTTGATTTCGAGACTTAGAACGTGTCATACAGTAGGGATTTTTTTTTTTACAATGTTTCAAGTTTCAAGTTTCAATTCATTAACTATCCTTCCGAAACCCCAAAGGGGTGAATAAGGATACGAAAATACAATGAATACATACAAATAGGGCCGTGAAGGGGCCCAAAATCATTCAGAGCAAACTACCGTAACAAGTGAATAAGTAACAGTTACCATATAATGTAACAACAATAACAAAATAAAGCAATGTTAAAAATGTTCAAGAGATACCTATAGCGGTAGTAATACATCAATACATTAACCCTCAATTGCAAAGGAAGTCAAATATGAGAATACCTTTAAGTTGAACACTAAGAAAATGAGTTTATCACCAGTTTGGCAAAGGATGCCAAATTTGTCATGTCATCTAATGCAGCAGAGTTATAAAGGGAGTGCATTTTAAAGTCAGTATGACTTGTTATAACAGAGGTGTCAAAAAGAGAAGCTCTTTCCTGGTTAAAGTGGCTACAATAAAAGATATAATGAAATTCGTCTCCGATCCCTAAGTAACATAATGTACATAACCTGTCTTCTCTTTCAGAGTTGTCATATCTACCAATTACAATATGAAGTCTTGTGTTGCCAGTTCTAAATTTGCATAAGTAATACCAAAAAGAGAGAGAGAGAGAGGGGGGGGGGGGGGGAGCTTAATCAAGTAATTTTCCAATTCATGGGCAGTTTTAAAGATTCGATAGTTCCAACACGAGCTGGAATTATAAACATCTGAGGACCATTTTTGGCGAAATTGATCTTTGAGCCTTTGAAGAATGTTTGTTGTACGGGAATAACTTTAACATTGATGCAATACTATAATACAAACGTTTAAACAAATGTACTGACCGTAATGTAGTACGTTAAAAAGACGATTTCTTCCAATTTGTTCATAGTTGTTTTTTATTCGTGATATCGAAATTACAGTATTGTTTAATCTGAAAATTCTGAGTGTTATATTAATCGTCATATATCTACTGGAAAATATTAGATGGTTTGTAAATCGCGGATACTTTTATGATTAAGTGGTAGACATTTTAATTCATACATCTTCTTACATAATAGGGCTCCTTCTATTCTCAAGCCGTCATGGTTATGTTATAAGTATAAAATGTATAAATTGATGCAATGTTTTGAATTGTAAATATATAATTACACGTGAAATTCAAATTCTACTTACCCTTCTCGACAAATATGCTCCCTCAGGTATATCAACCTTACCTGGGTGTGTGTATATGTGTGTGTGTGTGTGTGTTGGGGGGGGGGGGGGGGTAGCCCGCTTCCCCCAAGTGTACACTACATGTCTTGTGTCTATGCAGCTTCTTTATTACTTGTGCATTTTGTATCTTGGCAGCGTCATCGTGGTCTCGGGTTGTATCATCTGAAGATCCTGACGCTGCAGTGGTATGCCGTTTCAGCAAAGACAGAGTGAAACTGCGAATTATACACTTCTCCAGGTTCTGGGACGTTGTGAATGCAGCGTTAGTCAGAGCTAAGCGGCTTTCGTTCGTCCCATTCGTAACCAATCAAATGCCGCAAAATCGTACTCCGATCCTTCGCGTGCACCTGTTTGACAAACTAGACGGGAATTTCAAGGTTATTATTACTGTATTATATTATTATTGTTTTACTATTATGGTAATTGTTATTATGCCTCCGCCAACAAAGTGGCCGGAGACATTATGTTTTCGGGTTGTCCGTCCGTCCGTCCCGTTTTCGTTCTCGCGATGTCTCAAGAACCGGTTGACGGATCTATTTTAAACTTGATATGAGTGTACATATTGGGTGACAATGATCTGATTAGATTTCAGGGGTCATGAAGTCAAAAGTCAAGGTCACATGACTCAATATATATGCAATAATCCTCGTTCTCGCGATATCTAAAGAACCGGATGACGGATCAATGTCAAACTTGGTATGAGTACATACATATTGCGATGATAATGATCTGATTAGATGTTGGGTTTCATGAGCTCAAAGGTCAAGGTCACAGGACTCAATGAATGTGCTAAAAATGCCTCGTTCTCGCGATATCTGAAGAACCGGTTTACAGATCAATTTCAAACTTGGTATGAGTGTACACATTGGGGTGACAATGATCGGAATAGGGTCATGAGGTGAAAGGTAAAGGTCACAAGACTCAATGTATATGCAAAAATGGCTTGTAATGGCAAATTTTCAAGACCTGAATGTCAGATTGCAATCAAACTTGGTACCTGAATGATTCTTAGGGAGCCAATGTAGCCATCAACGTTTGGGGTCATATGGTCAAGGTCACAGGACTCGAAATATATGAAAACAAAAATGTTTACAAATTATTTCAGTGCACGTTAATTTGTGCTTGATACACTCTCAAAACATTGGTAAAATGTTCAGGTATTAACATTGGTTGGTTAACAAAAATAACCAATCGTTAGATAAAGTAACATGGTTGGTGAAAATGGTGTTTGTTAAAGAACGTTTCGCATACGTTGGTCAAAGATAAAATGGAATTACCGCTGTTCGAAGTTGGTTAAAAGTTTTGAACATGTGACATGAAATTCTCAAGAAAGACTCATAGCAGTTGTTTGTAGTGTTTGCAGGTAACCAAATAAATACATGTATTTACTATTGATATTGATATTATTATTACTAGAAGTAGAGGTAGTAGCAGTCATAGTTGTAGTATTAGTAGTTATTACAAACAAGTTTTTTAATCACTTGAACATACTTGGTTTGTTCTTTTTCTTTTAATCATAAAATATCTCCACATCCTTATTACCATGTATCTGAAAACAGAGCATCAAGCAACAAGAAGACGGTTTACAGTTTAGGCAGGTCTACCCGGACGAAACACTGAACGTGAGCGGTAAACTGAAACCGGACCTAAGCATTGAGTGCATGCTGAGTGGAAAGAGTACACCGCTGCCATCAAAGGTAGTCAAACGGTAGTGGTAGTCTTCACATTAGCTTTATAGCTAGTAGAGCAGATAAGTGTAATAATCGTTCAAAGTTTGATACAAGCAAGATACTCGGTATGTAAGCTACCTAAGGGACACTTTTTGGGAAAAAAACACTTAGACAAGCAAAATTCCAAGATGGCCGCTAAAAAGCCACTTTTTTATATAAAAATTGACTGAGTTGGCCAATTTTAAAAATCTTGGTGTCGTTTTATATGTTTATTGATATGCTGAAAACGATGGAGATACATACAGACACATATGATGTCCAAAATCCAAGATGGCCGCCATTTTTCAAGATGGCCACCAAAAAGCTACTTTTTGATAACAAAATTTGACTGAGTTGGCCGATTTTAATAATCTTGGTGTCGTTTGATATGTTTCTTGATATGCTGAAAACAATGGAGATACATACGGACCCATATGATTGCCAAAATTCAAGATGGCCGCCATTTTCCAAAATGGCCGCCAAAGAACTACTTTTTTTATATACAAATTTACTGAGTTGGCTGATTTTGATAATCTTGGTGTCGATTTAGATGTTAATAGATATATTCAAAACGATTGTAATACAAATGAACCAATATAATGGCGAAAATCCAAGATGGCTGCCACTTTCCAAGATGACCACCAAGGCTATTTTTTGTATAAAAGTTGACTGAGTTTGTAGATTTGTATAATCTTGATGTATATTTATACGAGACCTGATATGCTGAAAACGATTATGATACATACAGACATATATAATGGCCAAAATCGAACATGGCGGCCATTTTTTAAGACGGTTGCCAAAAAGCATTTTTCAATATTTTCAAAAGTTACTGAGTTGGCAGATTCTAATATTCTTTGTTCTAGTTAAAAGGTTTTTGATGAGCTGGAAACTATGCTCAAACGGATCTAATGATAGTAAAAATAGAACATGATGGCGAATTTCCAAGATAGCATAGCTAAGGGATAAAGGAGTGATTAGCCATCTTTCCCTAGGGAAATCATGATGTCACTTTGTCATGATTTGGTAAAGGCTGCTGCCTTATAGGAAATATTGCCCTAAAAATGTGTTTGCCCCCCCCCCCCCCCCTCTCGTCATTGATAGTCCTTTGGCTATGAATCTGGACTTTTGAGATGAATGAGTGACAATAATTGCGCGATTTTAATCATTATGAACGCGCAAATGATCCTTATACATTTTTGTATACAATATTTTGAAAACGATTGTGCTACGCACAAACCTACAATGGCGTAACTAAATGAAAGGGGAAATATTGCCCCCCTTTCTGTGAAGTAATGATTTCACCCGCTCATCTGCCCTCTAAAGATTACTTTGCTATCCCCCATTCTGGATAAATGCTGGCTTTGCCCTGGATCTGTGTATATCAGCAGAAAATCAATCAATTGTTTAACACAAATTTCAACGCGCTTTGAGTCCATTTTTCATTGAATGAGTTATTTCCCCCACCTCCCGGTTAGCATGTCCAAATCTCCACCTCAGTACCCTCCCAACCCTAGACGCCATGGTCCTTTTTACGCTATTTAACCATATCTTGTAGGAGCTTGGTCTGTTATTTGCTTCTCTGTAACGTTCAGTTTGGGATGTAAGTATCATTTATTGTACATTGACTCGGGCCCTAATCATCCAGATATCACCTTAATGGATCCAAGTATGTTAGTCTCTAAAAGATGGAATAGCCCACTCCAGGCTCATCTTTTCATCGAGTATGATGACCATTCAGGATGTAAAGGCAAACTGCTAATTTGACAAACAACCATTACCAAGTAGAGCAAACTCAGTCCCACTTTAATAAGAGAATGTGCAAGCAATTGAACGTATCCCAGGAAATGGATGAACCTCTAAAAGAAAGAAATATGCAAGACACTGAGGATCTATAATACGCTCATATGACCTTGCTAAACTATTATATTATTTACACTAATATGTACAGAGCATGCTTCTGGAATGGTTCAAAGGCATGAGTAAGGGGATAGATATGCAGACAGCATAATTATGATCTTTATATATCTATCATACAAACAAAAAGTTAGAGACAATAGAGACACGGCCGAAGTGTACGTCCTAGACAATAACTAGATTTAATACATTTTATGGAAATCTATTTTTCTAAACTTTTTGTATTTAGAAACTGTTGCCTTTTATTTGTAATTATGTTGGACCATGGTTCCCTGAAAAGATAAAGGCTGACATCGTCAAAAGGAGGAGCGGTGTGACCAGTGTCGGTGCCCATCTGTACAGTGTAATGTGGCATATCGAATAGCGTAAATGTGTGATACTGTAATATAACCCAAAGTTTATAATAAGAATAAGGAAGCTGCAAAAATCTATACAGTTTTCTTTGTGGTAAATAGAGCGGTCCATGGTGTAGCCAGTATTAAGCCATATGCCAACTGAGGAGGGGTCGGAAGGTAATTTAATCTGAACTTGTGAATTGATCTGGGTGTATAAAACGCTGTTTTATGCATACTGTACATGACATCCCAATACATTAGTAATGACTAAAATCGTATTATTTTCTTAATTAACATGTTAGGCATATATATCAAGGGGCAAGGGGTATGGACGGTCCTGGATGAGCTAAGGATATCGTTCCGGGTTAGGAAATAGCAATAAGGGAGCAGCCTATCCACATATCAAGAACAAAATACATTTCATGATTTCAGTACCGAAGGAGGGTTATATCCGGGGGGGGGGGGGCACTAAAATTTCTCGTAATTTTTTTTTTTACGAGGGTGTGCCTCCCGGAACTCTCAAATGGGGGTCTTAAGAGCTGACTATATAAGGAATTTAGACCTTTAAACAAAACCTGAAACAGGAGTTAAGGGGTCTAAGGAGCAGACTAATACTACAAAGTACATAGACTTGGAGCTACCAAAGACCTAGGGAAACCCTCAAATGGTGGTCTAAGGAACTAACTAGACGAAGAAAAATTCGCTTGGCGCTTACTACCTGGCCAATTAATTCCGGGGGTCTATATGGGGGGACATTTTTGAAAATCGGGTATCTTGAGAGCGGCAATCGTGTGTGAAAACTCGTGTCTTCTAACGGCACATTCCCGTCTTACATATACATGAGTGCCCCCGGGGTTATATAACCCTATATCCCTTAGCTACGCCATTGTGTAGGTCCTTGTGTAACACAAAATAATGTTTTCAGCACATCAAGAAATACAACAAAAAAAACCACCAGGAATATAAAAATCGATTAACCCAGTTAATTTGTATATCAAAAGAAGGTTTTGGCTGCCATCTTGGAAAATGGCGGCCATCTTCGATTTTGACCATTATATGGGTGCGTATGTATCTCCATCGTTTTCAGCATATCAATTGACATATAAAACGACACCAAGATTATAAAAATCGGCCAACTCAGTCAATTTTTATATTAAAAAAGTAGCTTTTTGCCGGCCATCTTGGAAAATGGCGGTCATATTGGATTTTGGTCATCATATATGTCCGTATGTATCTCCATCGTTTTCGGCATATCAAAAAACATATAAAAACGAAAACAAGATTATTAAAATCGGCCAACTCAGTCATTTTTTATATCAACAAGTAGCTTTCTGGCGGCCATCTTGAAAAATGGCCGCCATCTTGGAATTTCGCTTGTCTAAATGTTTTTTCCTGAAAAGTGTCCCTTAGGTAGCCTACATACCGAGTCTCTTGCTTGTATCAAACTTTGGAACGATTTCCATGATATTTTACACTTATCTGCTCTACTAAGCTCACGTGTTGGCTGCTTGAAAGAAAACATATTTTAAGAAACACATATGGGCCTTAAAGTCAGATTACAAAGAAAAATATATATATGTTTTGTTTAAAGTCATACCTGTAAAGTGTCCAAATCCACGAAAATTACTTGGAGCTTCATCGTTTCTCTTCTACCGTGTTGTTTAGCTTATGGTAAGAGAAGAATAAAATAGAGTTTGATTTTTTCAAATGTCCCTTTAGTATGAAGATAATTATCATTGAGAATCATTATTTCTAAAGCGTTAATCAACGCAATTGAAAAAAAGTACAATTGTCTCAGCAGAGAATGTCCGCATGCAGCACCTGTGAGAACATTCCGGAGATTGAACTTTGAGCCGAGCGAGTTCAAATTCCATGAATTATGTACTACGTGTATAAACATACACGGGTGCGAATATCTCAAACGGATCATTCATTAATACGACAAAAGTATGGCAGACCATCAGTATTCGGTGATAAAATATGAACTCAATATTCGTATTTTTCACTATTTTTTCAACAGTGTTCGTTTTCTTTCAAACTTTCACAAATCTTTCAATTGTATTTTACAATGATATTGATGTAGGATTGAAGTCTCAAATGTCATTTTGTGCAATATCTGACACTTTACAGGCATCACTTTAATTGAAAATAAGAATTAGTTCGAAGACTACTTCATCATATTCAAAAATATATAATAGCAAATATCGGTCAACATGGTCAATGGTTGAACAAAGCTACATGAGGCAAAACATTAATGCGAAGTGTCTACACCGATTTCAGAGGTCCATGTCAACACACATAAGCCATGTTTTATTTCCGTTAATGACACGTATGGAATAAATGGTAATAACGATAGTTTTACTTGTAAACAAAGACTGCCCAAGGGACGTGGGAATAATTGTCTCCATATACGCGAGTGATAATGGCCCTTTATACGAATACATTTGATCTCGAGCATAGATAAACTCATCTTTTGTGTTTGGCGGGACTTCTTTATAAGGCATCTTATTTATTCATACGCATGAGTCAGTATGGGTACCATCGCTCAAAATAATATTCTGATAAATAAAAAGTAACATCTTTAGTAGTCCATTCCACTAACATTTCAGAATGTTAACAGAAATGAACTACCATTTTGAAAACGCATCACCATATTACAACATACAGTAATAAAGTAAGTGCAATGAGTTTTTGAATATCACAGACTTTGCATTTTCATTAATTTATGGGCCAAATAACATCCAATTAATGTGAAATGTTCACACATTTCTTTCTAGACATATCAGATCACACCAATACACATGTTATTATCCATGCATTACTTTTTGCACTTGTCAACAAAGTTACTATAGTTCCTTTTAATGTGTCTTCAATTGTATAGGCCTACATGCGTTGATATAGGTTTTCCCGGTCAATTTTGCTTTTTTCTCATGCAATTTCCCATCAACAGCATTCTATTTATCTAATCTGCTCTTGGATCCATATTCTCGTAATTCAAATTTGTTTTAAGTTATTAATACTAAAGGGATAGATGAGTGTTGGTAAAGGAGGACACTTCCCAAAATTTGTTTGTGAGATAATAAAAATCTGACTGTCAGATTTGAAAGAAGATACAATTTGAATGAGATAATAAACATTATTTTACCAAAATCAGTTCGGAAACGGCTGAAATATCCATAAACATACTTTTTATTTTAAAAATTCCGCCAGGGGACATTTTGACTTTTTGAAACATTTTCAAAAATGCTTATAGTCTACTTTGAAAAAAAATCTAAAAAGGTTATTAAAAAGTTGTTAATGATATCTCTATTGAATCATTATGAGTTTTTTAGAAAGCGCCCTCTTGAGTTGTAACGGCTATTTTTGAATGATAAAAAGGTTTTTACTTAGTCGTTTGTAATTATGTATACTTTTCGAGTTATAATTATAAGTTTTTAAGGTAACTGTGCAGGTTTTGGTTACTAAAGTTAAGTTTGACCAATACTCAACTATCCTTTTAAGTAGCAAAGCAACTTGCATCATTCCAAACTAAGCGATCGGCGCTCATTTTAGTTGAGCCCACCGAGGTGGAGGGAGTCTAAGGGATCCAAATTGCATCCGTTTGTCCTGAATCCTCCATCCTCCGTCCCTTCGTGACGCTTAGGCTACACAAATTTGAATAATTGTCCAATCCTGCATCTGTTTGTAACAAAGATTGATTGGTAGATGGCCTAAATTGGCTTCCGTGATATTCTGGGGTCAAAGGTCACATACATAGGTCAAAAGGTCAAATGGGGTAAAATGTGAAAGTTTACCTGTAAGAGTCTATTACGGTTGATAACTTTCCAACCCTGCATCTGTTTGTAACCAAACTTGATTGGTAGATGCCCTATTTTGGCCTTCATAATATTCTGGGGTCAAAGGTTGCATAAATAGGTAAAAGGTAAAATGAGGTCCAATGTAAAATTATATATGCAAGAGTATATTAGGGTTGATAACTTCCTAACCC
The DNA here is from genome assembly GCA_037951105.1 of Echinarachnius parma. Classification (NCBI taxonomy): domain Eukaryota; kingdom Metazoa; phylum Echinodermata; class Echinoidea; order Clypeasteroida; family Echinarachniidae; genus Echinarachnius; species Echinarachnius parma. The sequence continues at coordinate 19,753 of JBAMJV010007482.1, forward strand.
TGCATCAGTTTGTAACCAAACTTGATTGGTAGATGATTTGTATTGGCCTCCATGGAGTTATGGGGTCAATAGTCATATAAGTAGATCAAAAAGTCGAATGAGGTCCAATGTTGCATGAAAGCTAGCCCACTCCGTGGGCTGTCTTGTAGTTTTCATCTTCCACGCGCGCAAGCGACGGAACCAACGCATACACAGTTGACACACACATTATTAACACACTTACGCTCGAAAGTCATTGCCTAAGAACTGTTTGCAGCAGTGTGCGATATTGACAGGGCGCCCCAACGACAGCATGATGATTGCAAATTTCTCGGATAGAGAGGGAAGTACAGAGCTACATTCGACAATAATCTTGTCTACATGAAAGCGCGAAAATGGGCGAGACACTAAACGGCTATCGCCTTGTCGTTGATAGTCATTTAAATTCATCTCCAGCACTCGGCGGCCTCATTTCGCCCATTCAAACTCGCGCATAGGCAAACACGTTAATTATAATTTCATTCAAATTAAACATACAGTGGAAATGTTACGATATGCAACAACATGTTATATGGTACTGGTACAGTTATTATGTGCCTGGGCAATCACTGAAATAAACACGATGGACATACATATACAGATTAGCACAAACAACAATTATGATACAGTAAAGATCTCATGATGACAAAATAATACCAAAATGTGGTGAAAATAAAGATAAAAATGGTTAACTAAATATTGCATGATGAGTAAGTATAGCCACTGAAAATAACTCTCTAGCTGTTTTAGTTACTGAGATATTGATGAAAACAGGTGCCAGATGGCGGCCATTTTAAAATTCAAGATGGCGGCCAAGAATGGGCCCTGCAAAATTGCTTCCATCAAATTTCTTGAAGAGGACGGTCTAAACTATCTGTGTGCCAAAATTCACGCTTTTTTCCGGAAGTGCACACTTCGTCCCATATATTGACTTAAGAGCCCCCACTAGTGGTGATCTTTTATCGATCGCTGAGCTGAGCGGTAGCTGGCCGCTGGCCGCTGACCACGGCATAGTGCTAGACCACGCGCTGCGGCAGGCACACTTTCACCGTATTGGGGATCGGACCGGATCGGATCTAAACCGGTTTGTATAGCCTCGTACATTTAAATGTTTATTTTTCTTTGCAAAACATTTGTTTTTAATTAAAATAGTATATAATAGTAAGCGAAAAATTGTACTAATCCGTCTGGATTCCTTATTGCAAAAAACATCTCTTACAACGACAGGTCATAATACCTTACAAGGAGCTGCGTCTTCCGGTTCGGAGAGCTGAAGCTTTCCCACTGGACCTGACTGGTTGTGCTGCTGACAGTATAGTAGAGCTGCACCTTGACCTGAATAACACGGACAGACGCATTTGCTTCAGTACTGGCTATACACATGATACAAGTAGGTCGAAATGGCAGGAGCCTGACTTTCTGATGCAACATTATGATGTATTGCAATTTTTAAAAGGCTATTATGTATACTAATTAACTACATTTTGTCAAACACAAATACATAAGATATTTTTCTAATACATTGCACTAACCGTTTTCGAAATTTTATTTTGTTCACATAATAAATAAGTTCACAATTTGTGTATCCGTACTAGTGTTGTCGTTTTCGGGGGTATTTACTACCCAGGACTCGCGTTAATTTGTTAGGGCGAGTCCCGGGTACCCGAAATTTACCCATTTGTTTATTACACGATCGGCATGTCACGCCAGCTGGGAAAACATGTTCATTCAAGTGACACACATTGAGCGCATTTATGACAATAAATCATCTTTTTGAATGAACATGAAAGCTCTGGCGTTCAATGAGGGGACTTCCCCTTTTTTCGGGAAATCGAGTATCGATTTTTGTGCCCGGGACTCGACATTTTTCGGCGGGACCCGGGACTCAGCGACAACACTAATCCGTACATAGCCAAAACGACAGGCTAACCTTTTGACGTTTACCCATTCATAGAACCGCTCTTGCAAACATAATTGTATATTTCAGCTAAACATAGGCTAGCTGTGGAATTCGCTTGATAACTTATTACGAAATTCACTTCACCTACTGTAAAAATATATTTAAGGCCAAAGGGAAACATGGAGAGTGTAAGTTGAATTGCACCAAAGAGGGCAAATATGATAAATGTGGGTTACATTGCATTAGTAATGTATTGTTGGCTTTCAAGTTTCGAAGGCAAAAACAAATGCGGCTTGAAAATATTTTGCTTTGTTTTGATTTTGAAAAATGTTTAAGTATCCGTAACGTCATGGAAAAAATAATTAAGCACAAGAATTGTGTGGTCTTGAAATCAAGATACATATATATATGTTAGTAAGCAAACACTTGCCTAATATGTCATTATGATATTATCCGCAGCACCTCACTTGGTTGCACGTATCATGTCAACTTCTAGAGATGAACTTCTCGCAGCTGGCATCAACTCTGTACGTTTGGATTCGCAGGATCCTCCCTTCGGTGCCGGGGCTGCCCCAGTCACATCTTCTCGCGTGAATCATGATCAGTGGTAAAGAATTATCAATGATGCTTGCAAATCCATGCAAGATATCGTCATATAGGTGTATTTCTCACTATGATTACGAATAAAGGAACAAATAACATTTGTACATCGGATTGTAACGGTGGATCTATTTTTGGTGTAAGGCTTTCAGGTCAATGCACTTGGTATACATCAAGACCTACAATTTACTAATACATGTTAAATCTCTACTTTCTGTAATCTGTCAATGTGGCACGAATTTGTATCATATTAGAGTCTAGAATAAGCAATCAAACTGTACAATATTAAAGGGGTAGTTCATTTTTTGTAAGGCTAAGCTCTAGTTACCAAAACCTGCACAACATTACAAACTAAATGTTATTACTCCACCATGCTCGAAAGGTATAGAACATTACAAACGACTAAGTAAAAAGCCTGTTATCATTTTTTTAAAAAAAGAGCAATTCAAACACAAGACAGCGCTTTCTCTAAAAGCATTGTTTTTAACAATTTTTCTTACCGAATTTTGTTTGCGATTTTCTGTTTAAATAATGATTAAATAGAGAGTTCATCAACAACTATCTAAAAACCTCTTTTTAATATTTTTAAACAAGTGTAAGAATTTAATTTTAATTCGTTTAAATCATCGAATTAATCTGGGGCCCAGATTTGTTCGGATTGCATATATCTATTTATATTTCAGCGGTTTCTGAAGAGATTCTGATCAAACAAAGTTTATTCTGTCATTAAAATTGTATGGTCTTTCAAATCGTACACTCAATCTATCATTATCTCCCAAATAATAGTTTTTGCCCTCTTTATCAAAACTTAACTATCCTTTTAACTTCTAAAAAACGCATAAAGGAGAACACAATAATTATGTACGTATCTATTAAATGTCTTCACCGAGTACACAAATTATGATATATCTTATTGTTCAACTCTGCCAATGAATTTCCTTTGCCAAAATACTGTACCTTGTTCTAGAAGAACGAATCGTAGGGCTATAAAATACTTACGAGGGCTTTTCATTAAAATTGTCCTCCAATACACTACCAGTTATTTTAGTCGGATAACATTTAACAGGTACATGTATAACAATATATATATATATATATATATCAATTTAGGTCACCTGGTCATTATGGTAATATGAATCACTGAACACCTGACAATTTCCCTTTTACATTAGGAATTTAGGTGAAGTAATGCGTGATAATTGAGCCAGATGAATGAATAGCGCGTATGCGACGATCGTCCAAAATGATGGCCTCCACTTGTTGGATGTTGTCTTTATCAATTGAGGACTAGGTATGAGGACTGTGATCGCCCGGGAATGTGAGTCGATGTGTCCGAGCACACTTGAACTGACGATGCCAGCGCTGTATTTCGTAATACGATTTGGCATTTTTCCCATACATCCGTTTCATCTCACCTTTAATAAACTACAGACAATACCAATTACAAATGCTGCTAACAATATAAAGTTATGGTAGTTAGTATCATAATACGTCAACTACATAATGTCTTAAATGTCTTATTCCGCAATAGTCAATCACGGAAGGTAACCGAGGATGAGCTGTACGACCTGTCAGAGAATTTCCCTCACAACAAGTTCCACCGATTCTGTCATCATCTTAACGGTGTGGAGTACAACGGGGCCGAAGCCATTTTAACTCGCTTTAACCACGACTTCAGTAAAGCCACACGAAAAGTCCTTGCAGACTGGAAGGCGCGAACTGGTGGTCATCGACGTGACCTTTACGATGCCCTTGAGAGGGCTGGTGCAGGTGGGATAATGTAATATTTTTAACGTAACTGTTATCGATGGGATAGTCTTCCCTCGTGTGTTTAAAGCATCGTATACCGTGTGGTTCAAACCTGGTACAATCAGGAAATAACTATTGAAGTATGACAATATAGTGTGAATACATGAGATTTATCATGGTAATGTTGCTTTCTAGTGCATTTTTGTTTGACAAGTATTGTTTTTGTAGGGTTTGGAGTTATTTCTGATTGTATGCAATTTTATACAATTCAAATGTACATTGCCTTTTAAACGGATACTTCAGTTTAATAATAATAATAATTTACACTCATATAGCGCATTTCCAGTTAATAACTGTTCAATGTGCTGTACAACCTCTCACAAAAATAAATATATTTTTTAATTTCTCTTAAATATATCTACTGTGGGGACAACCTTAATTCTGCTGGCAGACTATTCCACACAGTACGTTCTCCACCCTTTAGATTTGTTTTCGGTACCATTAACATTGATGTGTCTACTCTTGAACGGAGATTACAATTGGCTTGTGTAGGAACACTTAATAATGTATGTACATAACCTGGGGCAAGATTGTGGTACATTTAGAAACAAACAGTGCTATTTTATATAAGATTTTCTTATGAACTGGTAGCCATACAATTATAATGATAGAATAACTTGATGGTATAGTTTTAGTATAAAATGCGCTTCAATATTTTGTTTGGTGAGGTAATGAAATAATGTGTCAAATTGGAAAGAGCATACACTTATAACGACGGAATAAACTTTTTTTTTATCCAAATCGGTTCTGAAATAGTTAAAATATATATATATCCGATCAGAATAAATTTGGGATCCCACATTCATGTGATGATTTAATAAAACATAAAAAATGCTTACACCATTTCAAAAATATACAAAAGAGGTTTTTAGATAGTTATTGATGATCTCTCTTTTTAATAATTTGTTTAACAAGACATCACATGCACAAAAACAATTGCGGAAACTAATGCTTTTTAAAGAGCACCCTCTTGTGTTATAATGGATCTTTTTTTAATGATAACAGGCTCTTTACTTAGTCGTTTTTTATATGTTATACATTATGAGCATGGTGGAATTATAACTATTAGTTTGTAATGTTATGGTGCAGGGTTTGGTTGCAAAAATTCAGTTTGACTAAAATTGCACTATCCCGTTAAATGTAAACAATGTGCTTCTTTATAAACTGTTTTATGAAGCACAATCGTGTCGTATTTCATTTGTAAAAAGTAGGTTCTGATGATGCTTGTATAATGATGTACCAAGTGCATTGATTTGGCATTAACGTGTAACTAAGAAACGATAATTCAATATGCAATTGCATATGTTCTTTGAGTTGGTACTTTGTTTCTCCAGTGATTATCCAGATTTTATGAGATATATTGTTTGTCGAATTCAGCTCATTTGAGGCATTTGGAATTTTCAATAGAACTAAAAAAAACAAACACACATTTGGAATCTAAAAATCGCAAACCCCAATAGGGAATAAGAATATTCTGCTTTCATCTTGCATGTTAAGAAAAATATAACACAGATCAAGAATTATTTCAATTTCAATTATTAATTAATCAGTTGATTATGTAACATAAGTTTGTTGTTAAGATCTTATATACACGAATTTATTTATCTACTTTTATTATTTTAACAACACCTCTTTATAATGATTGTACTATTGGAAAGATAACAGGGACGTTGTACAGTTATTTGAAAGTTTAAGCACTCCACTAGCGTGTGTTATGTTTAAATTGATTTATAAATATATGTTACTTGAATAATGTAAATTAATGTATGATGTGTTCCGACTGGACAGTACTGATGCATTGCACATTGTCATGCATTGGCAGCAAATGTAATCAACTACCTCATTCAGCAGTACTATTACATGTATATATCGCTCAGCCTTGCCAATGTATTATTACGTATTTTCAAATGTTCATGTTTTTATTCATAGAGCCAACATTTACTTAGCTGCTTGAATTAATCTAATAGAATATGTTGTGAAAACAGGCAGAGGTTTAATACAATGTGTATTTCTGTAATATACTATAATGTCCACTGAGTGATGTGTGAAAATGTCGTGTTAAATGAATTTCATATGACAAATTAATGACCATAAGTATGTACACAATTGAAATGATGCCTTAAATGTGTTACAATAAAATCATAAATATATCGGTAACGAAGATAATATTTGAATAGCCAACAACTAGGCCTAAAAGAAACACTAGAGATCCAATTAGGCTTGGTCGATTAAGGTAAAGCCACTATAGATCCCATCATTGTATAATATGCATATTGAGCCTTACATTGTACTATACTGTCTCATGGTCTTGCATGATTAGGGAAAAAAGATAATAACAATGAATTTAAAAGTTCACAAATTGCATCTCTGTTCCTTTTGAATGTTTCCATATTATTATTATTTACAGTTGGATTTTGCCTACGATTTGAAATAATATTGTTCTCTATTTTCCTAATGACTGAAGGTTTTTTAATGAAATAATCGTATTTATGAAATAAAGTCATGCATGCAAAAAATGTAAATTTTGAATGCTATTCATGGATTTACGTAAAGGCGCTCAGTCATAAAATACGGTTAAATTTGATGTCATATCATTTTATAAAACGCTCGTCCTGAAAAAAAAAATACACAACTTTATCAGTAATTTGAAAGTTACGGAAATCAACTCTATTTACCGAAATAATTAATAACATTGGTAAATATCGTAGACAAGAGGGATAATATGGTGAAATCTGAACCATTACATCGTAACATACGGACATAAAAGGCAAGTTTAATGCGCGCCGCTTATATTGGGCCAACATTTCAGTTTGTTTCGCCCGTCTTCGCTTGCCCAACTTCCAGTAGCTACCCACACGAATTTGTGTGTAACGTGGTTTGCAGAGAATGTGGATTAATTGAGTCAGTGGAAAGTAAGAAATACTGTCAGTTTTTTGTTCTGCTAAAATTTAAAAACCGTCTTTGCCCACAATTTACATACACTGATTAATACTTTTATATTAATTCTCTTCATCGGTGACGAAAGCGTATATATATATTTTTTTTATTTTTTATTTTTTAATGCACCATATTAAGCAGTCTGGATTGCATATTTTTGTATCAACATTTGTAAATTGGTCTTTAAAAAATGCTAATATATAGCTAAATGTGTATATTTCAATTTCTGCAAACTTATAATGTTCTGAAACCCTGTTGGCTTGATTTGCGTATGTATATTTTGAAACATTCAATTTTTTTACTATATCACTCTTTTACTTGAAGGTCATGAACGTATACATAACCAAATAATATATTGACATGTCTGCCGTGACTTTTAAAATATGAAAAAACAAAATCTTATAGCTGATACGTATTTGGGCATGTGAGAAGTTAGACAATGCACGCGTAATACAATCCAAAGACAGGTCATTGGAATGGTTCTCATTCAAACATGGCTTCTACGGTAGTGGTGGCATATTAGTTGATACACAAACAATACCATATAGTATTACAGGATTATGATCACCAAGGGCGTAACATTTGTACATTGCATATGGAAAGATTTCCTATCAAAAATGATTTGTGTTACTCAATTAACAAGTTCGAAATGTTATACTTGATTTATGACATTGTAACTAGATGTTTGTTGTTTTACCTTTTTGTACCAACGTGATATGCTGTGTGAACATGATAGTTATTAGGGTTTACCATATCTATAATTTCCACAGAAGTTAAACGATTCACAATTCACAATTATAGTTCCACGTAAATATTCTGCTTCTTCCAGAAACATCTAACTTGGAAAACGAAACTAGGTATATAGGCTGGAGTATTTATATCATAATTACTCTATAATTGGGGGTAAGTATTGATCGACTACTCTCCCCCTTGGACCCTATTTCGCCTCCCCCACCCTCTGACAGAGAACATGGCAAAACACATGCAACACGGTCAGGCATTATGCCTCATTTTCGAATTATTTGCATACAAAAATTACATCGTGGACTTGATTATCGTTAATGCACATAATGATTAATACGTGTTTAATTTTCAGGAATGTTAACGGAATTTGTAATACTCTGCATGACATGTGGATTTGTATTGACATTTCATTTGTTATGACTATAATATTTGAGGGATCCACACTCCTCAAGCCATGTGGTTTAGTGAATCTCTCCATTTTCAATTTAAATCATATGTATACAGCAACGTGTATTATATTTTTCTTTTGTGATTGTTTGAAATGAATATCGTATAATTCCTTGTATTTGCATTATTGATAAATATAATGTGTGTTACTCAATGCTTTTTTATCATTCCAATTGTATACTTTGTAAAATGTTGCTTGTAATTCATTATTTGTATTAAACTTTGTAATTTTCTTCTTGAAAATGGTAATAAATTTGAAACTTTGATACTTTGAACTTTGGATGTCATCATTCGACACAACTGAGCACATCCCATTTCCCAAACCCCATCGAAGGTGAACGTAGGGGTAGGGGTGGGGGTGCCGGGGACGACATCAACGCGGAACCACAACCCACTCTCACTAAGTGTACCATTCTCAAGAACCAACTGCTTCCAGAAGACATTTTTTCCAAACACGGCACGTGACTGGAACACATTACCCTACTCATAGACATCAATTAAAGACTCCAAGACTTTTAAACATAAATTAAACAACAGCAAGCTTGATTGAAGCGGTCTCCTCCAGTTGACCTCTATCACACCTCAGTTGAGTGATGTTCCTGTAGGAGCTTATCAACAGATCCAACCGTGAAACCGTGACCGGTGTTACCCCTCTTTGCCCCTGTCAGATATAACTCTGTTCTGGCTACACTGCAACTGTTAACAGCAATAATCGATACTCCCCATTAAAATAGGAATGTTCTGTACGTGTTTTAAATGATACAGTTATAGATCCATTGTACAAAACGAACATTAGAATGTTTCATATTTAATTATTAAGAAAACAAGATTAAAGGGATAGTTGAGTATTGGTCAAACTTAACTTTAGTAACCAAAACCTGCACGATTACGATACAAACTAATAGTTATAACTTCACCATGCTCAAAAAGTATACACAATTACAAACGACAAAGTAAAACCCCTGTTATCATTCAAAAAGAGCCGTTACAACTCGAAGTGTCAAATTAACTCGGCGCGAAGCACTAGCGTTGTAGGTCCTAATACGGGACTGTATAGTGCAGTGTGCGGTAATACGGGACTGTAGTGCAGTCACTGTGTGCGGTAATACTATACAGTAGTACGTGTATATTATGTATCGCAACCATAGAAGTATGAGTCCAACACTGCCGTTGACGCAACTCGCAAGCCCCATTCGCATTCGTTCGCCTTTCGTTCACAGTCGCGCTAACACACGGAGAGACTGGTCCATGAGGCGCATATATCACTGATTTTTTGGGAATGGAAGGAAAAATCATAATCTTAATCCACCCGGTAGTTGGATCACATATTGGAGAGTAAATTGCTGGTAAGTACCGTATCATATGTATAGTTTTAAGCACAATTAGCGTGCACACAAATATTTGGTTTCAGTCTTTTATTAGGAGAACATAGAACGCTAGTGCCTCGCACTAGCGGTTCTAAAAAGTGATACCCGGGCGTCAACCACTTTTATATAATATTTTGAAAGCAAATTTCACAACAATTAGGGCATTTGAATGGAAATTATTATTATTTCCCATGTTTTTTTCGATGATCTTTCATATGGAATTGAAATCAACCAAATCCGTTACAATCGATGTTGGGGGGGCACTTTGGAAATTACCAAAACTCAACTTGGCCTTTAAATAAACAAAATATATTGTGTTGGAGAGGACGGTCGCCCTCCCAAAGCTAATTTTGTTCTACCACCCGAATATATCCCTTGCATATAAACATAATTATAAATATAGTTTCCCGAATGCCGTTTGGAGGAGACCAACGATGTATTATTCTAGGCAAAATAGAGTGTATTTTTTTTTTGCCAACTGTTTGGCCAAATCATATTTGTGTTATATTCAACTCAATTTGTAACAAGCAAACATATCATATACACTTGTTCACAAGTAAAATGTGACAGATGTCACCCAAAAAAAACACAAAGCTTGAAGGTATATAACATAAACTATGTATGTATTAATTGATTTATTTATTCAGTACTTATTTACACAGTGTCTCGCCGTCAGTGATCAAGCACTTTTTTTCAGATGGTGCTGTAAACAAATCATACATAAAACATGCTATGAAGTACATATTTGTATGTTAAAACTGCCAAACAGAAAATACATAATAAAGATCTTGAAGAATCATCGTACACCAAAACATAATTATAAAGACTTAAAGGGGTAGTACAGTTTTGGTAAGGCTGCACTTTAGTAACCAAACCTGGACAGTAACATTATAAACTAATAGTTATTACTCCACCATGCTCGAAAGGTATACAAAATTACAAACGACTAAGTAAAAAGCCTGTTATCATTCAAAAAGAGCCATTTAAACACAAGAGGGCGCTTTCTAAAAAGGCATCAATGGTTTCAACCATTTTTCATACAAAATAATGCATGTGATGTTCTATTGAAATAATGATTAAGTAGATAGATCATCAACAACTATTTAAAAAACGCTTTTGAAAATTTTGGAAATAGTGTAAGCATTTTTAAAAAAATTTGAAAAAAATCATCTTATTATTTGGGGCCCAAATAATTATAAGATTAAATATATTCATTGATATTTCAGCCGTTTCTGGACCGATTTTGACCAAATAAAGTTTATTCTGCCATTAAAATGGCATGTTCTCTCAAATTCGACACTCAGTTTTTCATTATCTCACAAAAAAATTGTGATGTGCAGCGCCCTCTCTACCAAAACTAAACTACCCCTTTAAAGGGATAGTTGAGTTTTGGTATAGAGGGCGCTACAAATAATAATTTTTTTGTGAGATAACTGAGTGTCAAATTTGAAAGAGCATAATATTTTAATGACGGAATAAACTTTATTTGATCAAAGTCGGTTCAAAAACGGCTGAAATATCCATAAACGTAACCATTTGTAATAAATGTGGGGCCCCACAATTATTCAATAATTTTGAACCAACCGTGAATTTTTTTTAAATGCTTCCTCTTTTCAAAATTTGTCAAAGAATTTTTTGAATAATTGTTGATTATTTCTCTAATCACTATTTTTTTAAACCATCACATGCACAATTTTTTATTTAAAATGGTTGAAACCAATGAGTTTGTAGAGAGCGCCCTCTTGAGGTTGAACGGCTCTTTTTGAATGATAACAGGCTTTTTACTTAGCATGTTGTAATTTTGTGAGTTATAACTATTAGTTTGTAATGTAATGGTGCAGGTTTTGGTTACTAAAATTAAGTTTGACCAAAACTGTACTCTCCTTACCAGAACTCAACATAGACTATTATTAATTTACATAAACATGAATACCTAGTTTACCATGTATACCATGTATACCGTTTACCCATACGACTTGGCTATGTTAACTCAATCATAAACAAGAGCGAATGATGAAAACTATACCTTACATGCTTTCTCACCTCCATCCTTTCCAGATATATATGTGCCCCCCCCCCCCCCCCCCCCCATTCCTGGTCAGGGGGTTTCCAGCGCATCTGTGTTTAAAAGTCTATCTTGTATCCATCCATTCTTGATCTAATGGTAAAGGAATAGTTTAGTTTTGGTAACGAGGGCGCTTCAAGAAATATTTTGTTGTTGTGAGTTATCAATAACAATATGAGTGTCGTATTTGAAAGAGAATGCACTTTCAATGACATGATCAACTTCTTTTGATAAAACTCGGTTCAAAAACAGCTGAAATATATATCCGTTCGTAATACATGTGGAATCCCACATTTATTCGATGATTTAGGAAAACAAATTCTTACACGTTTTCAGAAATGTACAAAAGAGGTTTCAGAGTAGTTGTTGATGAGCTGTCAATTTAATAATTATTTTAACAAAACATCACATGTATTTCTTATTATTGAAACCAATGCGTTTTTAGAGAGTGCCTATTTGTCTTGTAATGGCTCTTTTTGAATGATAACAGGCATTTTCCTTATTATGGTCGTTTGTAATTGTGCATACCTTTCGAGTATGGTGGTGTTTTAACTATTAGTTTGTTATCTTATGATGCAGGTTTTGGTTACTAAAAATAAGTTTGACCAAAACTGTACTATCCCTGTAACATATTGATGATTCATTGGTAGGTCCGTTGTCGATCAATCGTTGAGTTATTATTGATCCACTGTTAATCAATCGTTGATCCATTGCTGATGTACGGTTGATATATTCTTCATCCGGGCACCTGGTTAAACGAAGCACGCCATCTGGTGATCTCGTCTTGCCATTCGTTGAAGTTTTCCCGCCAATTTTGCTCATCGTCCGTCTGACTCTCTAAAGAAAAACAATAACGAGTACAGCTGATATATAAACCTGATGTAATATTTTAAAGCAACACTTTTAATCCAGTATTGGCCATTTGTTTCAAATATGGTGCCTTTTTGGGGATAGTCGACATAATTAATGTAACCCTTATGTTCAAATCTCTGAAGAGGCTTTTTTATTATGATTCATAAACAAATATTGTATAAATTAGCTGAACATGATATGGCAGTCCTTGATAAAAGTAGTTGACTTTAGAATAACTATGAAATACACACTTTAACGTGTATATTGTATATATATTTCTTAAGTCAGCTTTATCGCTCTTTCATCATGTGCATATGGAACATGCAGCGTTACTCCGGTAATGCAACAACAATAATGTATAATAGAGTCCCCGGGACAAATGCATGCATACAGTTGTAGTTGAAAATTACATTACCCGAAGCGGTGGGTGGTAACGTATCGGTTCCAGAATGCTAGGCCACTAGACCCCGCTACCCCCTGTCGCCCAGTGATCGATGAGTTTAGCTGGATGTGAAGGTACTGAAGTTCAGGAACGGTGAATCGGGACCAGGACGGGAGCCCCGGGACTTGGGGTCCGTCGGGAATCTCTCGAGTCGGATCGCTGAAAAATATCGGAAATTAAATAGATCCTTTGGTACATTGTATCATTTGCTTAATTGAGGCATCTTGTAACATTGTCCAACTCAATAAAACTTACTTAGAACTCCGAAGCTTCGTTATTCCGAAGATTCGGTTATTCCGAAGGTTCGTTATTCCAAAGATTCGTTTCTCCAAAAATGAAATCGGGTTCGATATTCTAAAGATTCATTAATCTGGAAATTTAATGGGGTTTGTTAATCCGAAAATGAAATGATGTTCGTTTATCCGAAAATTAAATGAGGTCCGTTAATCCGAAAGGTTCGAAACGAACCCCATATAAGTTTCGGACTAATGAACCTCATTTTATTTTTAAGATTAAAGAACCCAATTTAATTGTCCGATTGTCTTCGTAATATTGAACCCGATTTAATTTTCGGATGAACAGTTTCCCGAATGCCGTTTGGAGGAGACCAACGATGTATTATTCTAGGCAAAATAGAGTGTATTTTTTTTTTGCCAACTGTTTGGCCAAATCATATTTGTGTTATATTCAACTCAATTTGTAACAAGCAAACATATCATATACACTTGTTCACAAGTAAAATGTGACAGATGTCACCCCAAAAAACCACAAAGCTTGAAGGTATATCACATAAACTATGTATGTATTAATTGATTTATTTATTCAGTCCTATTTACACAGTGTCTCGCCGTCAGTGATCAAGCACTTTTTTTCAGATGGTGCTGTAAACAAATCATACATAAAACATGCTATGAAGTACATATTTGTATGTTAAAACTGCCAAACAGAAAATACATAATAAAGATCTTGAAGAATCATCGTACACCAAAACATAATTATAAAGACTTAAAGGGGTAGTACAGTTTTGGTAAGGCTGCACTTTAGTAAACAAACCTGGACAGTAACATTATAAACTAATAGTTATTACTCCACCATGCTCGAAAGGTATACAAAATTACAAACGACTAAGTAAAAAGCCTGTTATCATTCAAAAAGAGCCATTTAAACACAAGAGGGCGCTTTCTAAAAAGGCATCAATGGTTTCAACCATTTTTCATACAAAATAATGCATGTGATGTTCTATTGAAATAATGATTAAGTAGATAGATCATCAACAACTATTTAAAAAACGCTTTTGAAAATTTTGGAAATAGTGTAAGCATTTAAAAAAAAATTTGAAAAAAATCATCTTATTATTTGGGGCCCAAATAATTATAAGATTAAATATATTCATTGATATTTCAGCCGTTTCTGGACCGATTTTGACCAAATAAAGTTTATTCTGCCATTAAAATGGCATGTCCTCTCAAATTCGACACTCAGTTTTTCATTATCTCACAAAAAAATTGTGATGTGCAGCGCCCTCTCTACCAAAACTAAACTACCCCTTTAAAGGGATAGTTGAGTTTTGGTATAGAGGGCGCTACAAATAATAATTTTTTTGTGAGATAACTGAGTGTCAAATTTGAAAGAGCATAATATTTTAATGACGGAATAAACTTTATTTGATCAAAGTCGGTTCAAAAACGGCTGAAATATCCATAAACGTAACCATTTGTAATAAATGTGGGGCCCCACAATTATTCAATAATTTTGAACCAACCGTGAATTTTTTTTAAATGCTTCCTCTTTTCAAAATTTGTCAAAGAATTTTTTGAATAATTGTTGATTATTTCTCTAATCACTATTTTTTTAAACCATCACATGCACAATTTTTTATTTAAAATGGTTGAAACCAATGAGTTTGTAGAGAGCGCCCTCTTGAGTTTGAACGGCTCTTTTTGAATGATAACAGGCTTTTTACTTAGCATGTTGTAATTTTGTGAGTTATAACTATTAGTTTGTAATGTAATGGTGCAGGTTTTGGTTACTAAAATTAAGTTTGACCAAAACTGTACTCTCCTTACCAGAACTCAACATAGACTATTATTAATTTACATAAACATGAATACCTAGTTTACCATGTATACCATGTATACCGTTTACCCATACGACTTGGCTATGTTAACTCAATCATAAACAAGAGCGAATGATGAAAACTATACCTTACATGCTTTCTCACCTCCATCCTTTCCAGATATATGTGTGCCCCCCCCCCCCCCCCCCCCCATTCCTGGTCAGGGGGTTTCCAGCGCATCTGTGTTTAAAAGTCTATCTTGTATCCATCCATTCTTGATCTAATGGTAAAGGAATAGTTTAGTTTTGGTAACGAGGGCGCTTCAAGAAATATTTTGTTGTTGTGAGTTATCAATAACAATATGAGTGTCGTATTTGAAAGAGAATGCACTTTCAATGACATGATCAACTTCTTTTGATAAAACTCGGTTCAAAAACAGCTGAAATATATATCCGTTCGTAATACATGTGGAATCCCACATTTATTCGATGATTTAGGAAAACAAATTCTTACACGTTTTCAGAAATGTACAAAAGAGGTTTCAGAGTAGTTGTTGATGAGCTGTCAATTTAATAATTATTTTAACAAAACATCACATGTATTTCTTATTATTGAAACCAATGCGTTTTTAGAGAGTGCCTATTTGTCTTGTAATGGCTCTTTTTGAATGATAACAGGCATTTTCCTTATTATGGTCGTTTGTAATTGTGCATACCTTTCGAGTATAGTGGTGTTTTAACTATTAGTTTGTTATCTTATGATGCAGGTTTTGGTTACTAAAAATAAGTTTGACCAAAACTGTACTATCCCTGTAACATATTGATGATTCATTGGTAGGTCCGTTGTCGATCAATCGTTGAGTTATTATTGATCCACTGTTAATCAATCGTTGATCCATTGCTGATGTACGGTTGATATATTCTTCATCCGGGCACCTGGTTAAACGAAGCACGCCATCTGGTGATCTCGTCTTGCCATTCGTTGAAGTTTTCCCGCCAATTTTGCTCATCGTCCGTCTGACTCTCTAAAGAAAAACAATAACGAGTACAGCTGATATATAAACCTGATGTAATATTTTAAAGCAACACTTTTAATCCAGTATTGGCCATTTGTTTCAAATATGGTGCCTTTTTGGGGATAGTCGACATAATTAATGTAACCCTTATGTTCAAATCTCTGAAGAGGCTTCTTTATTATGATTCATAAACAAATATTGTATAAATTAGCTGAACATGATATGGCAGTCCTTGATAAAAGTAGTTGACTTTAGAATAACTATGAAATACACACTTTAACGTGTATATTGTATATATATTTCTTAAGTCAGCTTTATCGCTCTTTCATCATGTGCATATGGAACATGCAGCGTTACTCCGGTAATGCAACAACAATAATGTATAATAGAGTCCCCGGGACAAATGCATGCATACAGTTGTAGTTGAAAATTACATTACCCGAAGCGGTGGGTGGGTACGT
Organism: Echinarachnius parma; assembly: GCA_037951105.1. Lineage (NCBI taxonomy): Eukaryota > Metazoa > Echinodermata > Echinoidea > Clypeasteroida > Echinarachniidae > Echinarachnius > Echinarachnius parma. Next base: position 36,466 of record JBAMJV010007482.1, read on the forward strand.
ATCGGTTCCAGAATGCTAGGCCACTAGACCCCGCTACCCCCTGTCGCCCAGTGATCGATGAGTTTAGCTGGATGTGAAGGTACTGAAGTTCAGGAACGGTGAATCGGGACCAGGACGGGAGCCCCGGGACTTGGGGTCCGTCGGGAATCTCTCGAGTCGGATCGCTGAAAAAGATCGGAAATTAAATAGATCCTTTGGTACATTGTATCATTTGCTTAATTGAGGCATCTTGTAACATTGTCCAACTCAATAAAACTTACTTAGAACTCCGAAGCTTCGTTATTCCGAAGATTCGGTTATTCCGAAGGTTCGTTATTCCAAAGGTTCGTTATTCCGAACGTTCGTTATTCCAAAGATTCGTTTCTCCAAAAATGAAATCGGGTTCGATATTCTAAAGATTCATTAATCTGGAAATTTAATGGGGTTTGTTAATCCGAAAATGAAATGATGTTCGTTTATCCGAAAATTAAATGAGGTCCGTTAATCCGAAAGGTTCGAAACGAACCCCATATAAGTTTCGGACTAATGAACCTCATTTTATTTTTAAGATTAAAGAACCCAATTTAATTGTCCGATTGTCTTCGTAATATTGAACCCGATTTAATTTTCGGATGAACAGACCTTCGGAATATCAAACCCCTTTTCATCTTCGGATAAACAAACCTCGGAATATCGAACCTTCGGAATAATGAACATTCGGATAAATGCAACAAATGTTCGGATTAAGGAAACCCTCAGGTATACGAAATGTGTGTGTGTTCGGAATAACGAACCTTCGGAATAACGAACCGCAGCCGGAAAATGTGCACTATGTGTGCAGGAAACCATGCAGTGTGTATCCGTTGATAGGTACCCATTATTCATGTTATTTTAGGTCTCCCGGTCAAATTCATCAAAGCAGCAGCCAAACTGACGATTCGATCATTCAAATTAGAGCGAGTTGTCTTCAAGTCCTGTTTGCTATATTCATTTTCACTTTACGAGCATTCAAATTCCTTAATGGGCATTTTATTTTGTAATCATGTTTGTTCAAATTGCACAATCGTCATTCAATCCGGTGGATTCACAATACAGTGCGCCACCTATCGGTTGCAGCGGACAGGCCAATTTCCAACTTCAGGGTCGACATCACAGTACATGTGGATGTGGTTGTGGCAAGATTGGTAGAGCGCGCGCTTTCCGATCATGAGATCCCGAGTTCGAACCCTGCCCACTGCCTTTGTCCTTCAGCAAGACAATTTATCTACAATTGCTGCTCTCTACCCAGGTGTATAAATGGGTACCATGGTCGGGTGTTAATTAGCCTGTAGCGCCATCATCAGTGGCAGCTCGGCTAGTATGCTCCCTGGTGAGTTGAGAAAGTATGCAATATCATTGTGTGGGTTTGAAATGTACCTGTTGACCATGGGTAATAATAATTCAATAATTATCTAAGCGCTCAGAGGCTCTTTGCAATTTGCGCTATATAAATTTTCCAAATATTCCAATGAAAAACGATACCAAGAACAGTAATTTTGGTCAGGTCGTTTTTGTTTAAGGACGCAGTGAGTGAGACCATGTCAGGTGCCGATTTATGTCGATTTCGACCTAGTCAATGCCAGTTTAACCGCACTCCTTGCCCATAATACCATTCAGCGACCATGTCCATTCTCTCGGCACACGGCTGAGTGCACACTAACAATAGTGCGCGATGCTCAACGATATGAACGGCGGTTTGTGCGATTCATCAAGCGCTGGCTCAATACAAATTTACAAAAAAGAGAACCTGGCATGGTGTCACTCACAGCGCCCTAAAACAAAAACTATACGACCAAATTGACTGTTCTTGGTATCGTTATTCATTTGAAAAGACACTCTATCCGATGGACATAATACATTTCTTACTATATTTTGGGAAGTGCCCCGTTCCGTTTTTTTTGGGCCACCCTGTATTTCGATGTCGACCATTTCCCATGAGGCATTGCGGATTTCGGCCTGTCTGCTGCAACCGATAGGTGGCGCACTGTATTGTGAATCCACCGAATTTCGCGCAGCTAATCTAGTGCAAGAAATTTGTACCTCAATCGACATTCAAATTCGTTTATACGCACCCGTTTTCGCACATTTAGCCTTCAAATTGGTTTCGTATATAATTATTCCTTTTTTATATTATTTTTGCATTTGTTCTCCATATGTATTTATCCATAAAGAAGTTTCACATACATCTGTACTAATTCAAACATATTCCCCATAATAAGCATGATAAGTACACATTGTGCATGGGAATCACAGTAATTTTCCTAAGGAATATAATCTCAATCATTTCAAAAAATGTATTTCAATAATTTGTATATATCTAATCTTCATTAAATTAATCTATCAATGTCATCATTATTCATCATGTTGATACTTCTTTGTTTTGTTTCATTCGTTTAATTCAAGCATCCCGCCCTCTCCATGTTTTTTTGTTCACATTTACATGTTTAGTATACGCCCATGACGAATTACAATGCACACATTTTACAATTGCTCGCCAATTGATGAATTTGAATGCCCGAATGCCCACGTCAAAATTTTCCGGTCTATATTGGATGCTCAATTGAGCGATTTCTTAAATTGGATGCTCTTTTTTAATTTTACTTTGGCCGGAATTTCCGATCGCGTGCTTTAGAAGTCAAATTGAATGACCATTTTAGTAAGTCAATTTCGTGCTAATTTGAATGATCGAATTGTCAGTTTGGCTGCTGTTTTTACGAATGTGACCGTGAAAACCTATATTACTATAGGTTTTCCCGGCCAATTTCTAACATTACGCGCCTAAATTCGTTTATATGCATTCAATTTCGTGCAATTGCCGTGGAGGAGTCGCTTTGGTCTTTTAAATTCATATTCCGAGCATGCATATTCGTACTATATGGGCACTCAAATGTCAAATCGCGAACATTCGATTTCATAAATGGGCGCTATTTTCAACAAATGGGCATTAAATTTAATACTGCAAGTTTGACAATCGATCGTTTGTGCATTCAATTTCGTTAGTGGGTGACCAATTTCCAGAAATGTTCCTTGGAATTAGGTTACTCAAACAACATCCATACGTAATCACATATAAACATATGTTCATGCATGTATACAACCATATACATACGCACACACATACTAACACACACATACATGACATACGATGACTTTGATTTCTCTTTTTATATCATCATCACCGTTCTTTTCCTTACATAGTCTCGACCATTTCATCGTGTTATATCATTCCTTTTTCAGATTTACTTGTCAACATTTAATCTTCACTTTTCGATATTTATCAGTCACATTTTGTTTAGATTTGTTTGTTAATGTTCAATAATTTTATATTCATTTCACAAATCACATTGTGCTTTCTTTTTGTGTTACCTCTATTCGTTAATCATGTCTTTACTTTATCATCATGCGATATTTAGTTCATCATTTTGATCTTTATTTTCAAACATTTTTTTCATTGTCATCATCTGATCTTTATTTTATTATTTTTTTCTTCATAATCTGTATCTTTATTTCCATCATGTTTTGTTTATTGATTGCCCATGCACGAAATAACTGTACCATATATCATGACGTTACACATCCATGACATTTCCACTGTATGTTTAATTTGAATGAAATTATAATGAACTTGTTTGCCCATGCTCGAATTTGAATGACCGAAATGAGACCGGAGACTGCTAGAGATGAATTTGAATGACCATTAACCATGTTAACGAAAATGAGCGCCCATCGCTTACATTGGAATGACGCAAGTGTGAAATTGGTTGCTCCGTTGATTAATATGAATGACTTAAAAACGACTTTGAATGACGATGTGTCGATCCAAACGCGGATTTGGTGAAATTGAATGCTACTGCATGAACTTGCATGAGAAAATAGCGAAATAGACCGGGAAAACCTATACTATTCGTATTACCAACAATTTCCCTTCCGTTAAAAAAGAGATTTACGATTGAAGTGTTTGGAATTTTAGTTGGAAATTATAACTGTAAACAATAGGTGATTTCAAGGAGCTCTCGTAGTGGATCGCTACTATATCTAACTAACAAAAACAAATCAGAAGAGCCCCTATCCCCCTCCCCTCGGCCTCATATGCCTACTACAATTCGGTGGGAACTAACTTACCCAGACTTTGCAAAGTTGACCCACATCTTCATCATCATCGCCGACAGCAGCTTCTCGTCATAGGTGAGCCCCTGTTTGATGGCGGTAATCTCTTCATCAAACGGCCAGCCGAAGACGAACTGCAATTCCTCAGTGTGACCGGCTCCGAGCCATGACGGGTTCACCGGTCCAGCTCGAAGGTAGGAACTGAGAGCATGAGGACATACAATTACTCCGGTCATATGATACACTGCAAACTAGCACACATTATGTGCACCATCTCCACAAACATAAGATATCAAAGTAATACATTAATCAAATTCTAAAAAAATTATCGATCACTCGGAGCTTTTTTTATTTCTCTTGTAACTTGCTGTTTCGGCTATTACAGAAGGATAAAATGTGATTTGATTTATGAAATGTCTTCGTAATCATTGAGACATTGATGATTAGTGAGGACCACATGAGCGCTTTATATAACGCCACCTGAACTTGATGATGAGGATGAATCCAATTATTGTGTGTATGCAATTTACAAAACATCAATACCCACCTGCTAGGGGCGTGGTTAAACACATACTTGTAGAGTTTGGTCACTCCCAGATTGTGGTACATCCTGAAAGACGCATCAACTCCACTGCGAAACAAGTAGTCGCCGAATTCAACGAACGCGTCAAAGTAGTCGAGACCGGGGTCGTCAGCGCGAGTCCAGTCCACGTACTGCTGGAAGACGGCATCGCGAACCAGAGCGTCGTTGCGGTCAGGACCGTCGAGCGTTCGCGCGACGAGGTCCTCGAACGTTGATCGGTTGATGTAGGGCCCGGTATCCCTCTGGATATATGGGCGGAAGAACCTCCGGATGCCGATGGTACCTTCGTCGCCGTTGACACCGGCCATGATCGCGTCTGGAAGGTTTGGGCGCTGACCGTCGACGTCTCTTTCGGTTCTTCCCGACAAGATGGCCTCGGGAGTATCTGGAAGGAACGTACCGTCTACGCGGATGTGGTACCCCGTCTCGTAAACCTGTCGGGGTGCAAAAGCCGCGGAATAGATTCGGTAAGTTGGGCTTGCTCAAACCCTTTCTTTAATTTAGACATAGTCGTCACCTAACACAGAACTATAATCCTAGATGTAATATTTGCTCTATATCCTGTCCCACTAAACTCTATAACCATAACCATAACGCTGAACATGGGTTGATTTAACGCTTACCATTACGTAAACCAACCCCAGTACTAACATGAATAATCAGTAAACTAATCCTCTCTGCTGCTATGATACAATTGCATTGATATGGGTGAGAGGATGGAAGCATCACATGGGTCTCGATCGAGAGTGAACCGTTTCTATGGTAACTTACGAATTGAAAAGGAAGATTAAATAAAAAGGTGTGTGATAACATGTATAGGGATTAGAAGACGTAGACTCATCAACCCCAATATATTTTCTCACCGTATCTTGGACCTCCAGCATAATGTTTTCATCCACGTCCCTGAGACATTCCACCATGGCCGAGGAGTTGCCCGTGGGACATCCAACCAGAGAGGCCAGTCGCTTGGCCTCCAGACGATCTGTTTCCGGGTCATGGCGGAAGTAGCGAGGGGACAATGCACTTCCACTCTGCGAAATAAAACAAAGACATGTTATGAGTGCAGTTAGGTTTTAGCAAGTATACCTCTAATCTTATCTTCTTGCACCACGACCTTAAAGGCATTAAGCAGCGGTTTTCGCCAGTAAACATGACAGACTGCTTTGGTATAACATCGATTTGAGAAGCCCGCCCAACTTGCGTTTTCCGGCGGACCAGATGATGCAGGGCTAGATGGAACCTTAGTGCTGGACATGACAGGATGTAAGAGCCCCAAAGGGCAAAGTCTGACGATTTTATCACAGGAATAAGATACCGTTCCGCTATGGAATTTACTTGTATTGATGCAAATAATGTATCGAAATTGACATCACAAGAAAAAACATCAACAACAACACGAATAGTAACAGTGCCAGCAGTAGTAAAACAAACATGAACAACCTAAACACAAGCAACAACAACACCATCAACAACGACATTAACAACACCAAGATCACCACAAACAGCAACATCATCCGCAACAACAGCAAGATCATCACAAACAACATCATCAGAATCAACAGAGTCATCAACAACAACAATAACATCATCATCAAAATCATCAGGAGCAGCAACAACGTCAACAACAACATCAGCATCAATACTGCCATCAGTAGGAAAAATGTCGAGGACAACAACAGCAGCACCATAAGCAACATCATTATCAACAACAACAACGTCATCAACAACGAAAACAACAACATCATCAATACAAAATATAAACACAACTACAACGTAAACAACAACAACATCATCAACAACAACGGCATTAACATCAACATCAACATCAATAGCAACAACAGCATGATCACCACAAACAACATCATCGGCAACCACGACATCAACAGCTTCATCAGCAACAACATCAGCACCAACAACAGCAATATCATCAACAACAACAACGACGTGAACATCAACAATCAACATCAACAACAGTAACAACATCAACATCTGCCAAAAGAACAATGACCATACCTGTAGAATAGCCCGAGTGAACAGATTTGTGGTGAGTGGAGATAGGAGAAGGAAGCCAACACCAGCCGCACCTGCACTGCTCCCGAAAACCGTCAGTCCACCCTTGTCGCCTCCAAAAGCTGCAAGGGTGCATAAGCGTTGGCAAGGTAAAAGTAAATATCATAATCGTTTTTTTTTTTTTTACAGCGAGCCGGGAGAGGGTTCAGTATTACCAAGTGGAGGGTGTGGAGACATAATTATTTGAAATAATCTGAAATTATCAAAATTTGAAAGGTTAATTGAAACATCATTTTTATGTTCACACGGTTGTTGATCATAACACAAATTGTCCTACAAGTAAACGGCTAAATACTAATTAATAATGTTATGCGTTACTCTAAAGAATTTAATGCTAAACATGTATATTCTGATTTTTTTTCTAAATTTCATATTGCACACAATGAGTCATACGGTATTATGACAGTCGGAACTTAAATTTCCAGATTATTATTTTTTTTTTTTTAATAGACAGGCTTATTAGCAAGATCTTTGAAACGGTAAGTTGTTAGGATTGTTACGAAACCTTATGCGTGAAGTTACTTCTATGTTTGATATTAACCTGACCGTTTTCATTATCATATTTTATTTACCTTGTATGTTATTCTGCACCCATCGAAGACCTGCAACCACGTCCAGCATGGCGTAGTTTCCCGGCGCTGCATCGTCACCTGAACATGTTAGGCAGAATGATGTACATGTATATACGATCATCGTTTGCGCTTGATGATGATGATGATGATGATGGTGGTGGTGGTGTTGGTAATGATGATATGACGCCGTTGATAATAGTGGTGGTGATGATGATGATGATGATGATGATGATGATGATGATGATGTTATGGATGATGACGATGATGACGATGATGATGATGATGGTGATAATGATGATGGTGATAATGATGATAATGATAATGATGATGCTGATGCAGATGGTGGGGGTGATGGTAATTGAGTGACGGTGGCGGTATTTCTGATGACAATGAAGATGATGGTGATGTTAATGAAGATGATTGTGATGATTGTTTGATCCCTCATCCGTCCTTGCATCGTTGATCGTTATTTTCATTAACTTCTTCTTCTTCTTCTTCTTCTTCTTCTTCTTCTTCTTCTTCTTCTTCTTCTTCTTCTTCTTCTTCTTCTTCTTCTTCTTCTTCTTCTTCTTCTTCTTCTTCTTCTTCTTCTTCTTCTTCTTCTTCTTCTTCTTCTTCTTCTTCTTCTTCTTCTTCTTCTTCTTCTTCTTCTTTTTCTTCTTCTTCTTCTTCTTCTTCTTCTTTTTTCTTTTACTTCTTGTAATTCTTTTTCTTCTGTTATTTCTTTCTTCTTCGTCTGCCTCTTCTTAGAACCGTTCGATGGATAACACTGACCTTTGGGTTTGGAACAAAGACGTTGCGATAGAGGCAGTCCTCGCTAGCTGGGAGCTGGTCTGGCCCGCCATTTTGTGAGCAGACGTGGCGGTAGTACGTGGACAGTGTGCCAGTCGCCTTCCCAGTGAGACTTGGTAACAGGGGCCGCGAAGCGGATGGGCGGGTCGGCGATGTACTCCCTGGTAAGTAATAATGGGGTACACTCTCAAAACACTGGTAACATGTTCATGTATTAAAACTGGTTACTTGGTTAAAATAAATAACCAATCGTTAGTTAAAGGGATAGTTGAGTTCTGGTAAGGAGAGTACAGTAGTCTAGCGCCCTCTCTACCAAAACTCAACTTTCTCTTTAAAGTGACATGGTTGGTGAAAATGGTGTTTGTTAAAGATCGTTCCGCATACGTCGGTTAAAGATAATGTGGAATTACCGCCGTTCGAAGTTGGTTAAAAGTTTTGAACATGTTGCATGAAATTAGCCAATGAGAAACAAGGAATCGCAGCAATATTATTTCGGCTAGAGTTAAGCACCATGGAGTCTGTAACAGAAAGACTCAATCAGTTGGGTTTTGAATTCCTCATTATAAAGTGTTTGCAGGTAAGCCAAACAAATATTTACTATACCAATCTATTGGTTAATTTGTATAGTACATTTGAAACCGTTAACGTTCCCACAATATGTTGAATAATGTGTTAAAATCGCCGTGACGTGACCACCAATTCCCCCATGCAGCCCCGGGCTAATTCACAGTGATTGCTACATGCATGCAGCGCGCTGCGCTGCCAGCCCGGATCGAGTCGGGACTAGTCTGCAGCAGCATTACAACATCATTACCAGGCAGGGAATCGGCAATCATAATGGCGTAATGTATTCCTGTTTTTTATTGGAATCTTAAGTCACTTGTGTACAGTATCTTTCTGTTGTAAGTTTGCTAAACCACATGTATCCATTGTATTTTTGCAAAATGATCTTTCATTTCCTCAACATAGGAATCACCCTACCATTTCTCAATATTCAAAATATTGTGGGAATTTTAACGGTTTCAAATGTATTATTAAAATTCATCAGTAGAATGGTATTGTGAATTTTGTTTGGCTTAACTGCAAACAATTGTTGGTTGGATAATAAAATTAACTAACAGTTGTTTACATAGATGAAAATGTAAGCAACTGTTGGTTACTTTTATTAACCAACCAGGGTTGGATAAAATTATTTGTCAAATAATTGGTTTAAATTCAAATAAATAGTTGGTTATAATCGTAACCAACTAAGGTTGATTAACAAAATATTGAACAAATAATGAACAAAATAAATAGTTGGTTCAACTTGTAACCAACTATATGGTTGGTTAATATTTTACCAAGAGTTGGTCGGTTTACCTGGAAACCAACTGTTGGTTAAAATTGTAACCAGTTGGTTAAAACATTTTTGAGAGTTTATAAATGTTAGACTATACACACAAAATATGAAAATTCTAGGCATTTAATGGGAATTCTTGGTTAGAACAATATTGAATTATCTGGTCCATCCAATCAATGACGTATCAACTTGCAACATTGTTATTGGTTCAATATCAACAAATAATGCGCGAGCCATTATATCTGATAGGAATTGAGTTGAACACAGAAAACACACTTTGTGATCCATTAATCCTATAATGTTAAGATTTGGTTGTTATGTTACTATAAATATAAAATGTTTATTTCAAATTGGATTAAAGTGATCCTCGAAAGTAGCATGTGGAAAAAAATTACCTTTCAATATTTCATTATTATTATTAATGTGTGTTCTATATAAATAAGCAGGGTGATTAAAAAACTTGCTTCGATACACCGTCCGAGAATCTCCTCCTGTTCGAAGTCGACTGTCTTTCCGACTGTCTTCCACCGGCTACATTGACGACGGGCTGTGCTTTGGCTTCGACATCCACAACGAATATAACGGACATCAAGACCGAGATCACAAAGGCGGTATGACAGGCTTGTATCGACATCGCCTTCGGTACTTATTCTTCTTCTTGTATGAAATTTCGAAATCAGTCTAGTCAGTCAATTGCTCTTATCAAAGAAGTAAGACCAGGTGAAGATGGCCTCTATCCTGATATACTGCTAAAGCACAGGCTGTCACCATCTAAATATCATTTGCTTCTCCAACAGAGTTTAATGCCCCTTGACACCTCTCACCAAGAATCAAAGTGCTAATACAAGTCACACTACGAACAGGATATACCTTTGTATGGTGTATCAACAAATCAACACATGTTGCCTTTTGTATTACAAATTGTATATAAAACGCAAGCCTTTAATGTACATGTAAGGAATGGACAAAATCCATACAATTTGTATAAAATTCATGTTTTTCACCAAATTGAAGGCAGAACACATGTAGTAGGCATCGCTAACACCATTGACTATACCCCTTGTTGTATGTCATTGACTAAATTGTCTTTTAAATATTATAAAATTGACAAAATAGCGTAAAACTTCGAAAAAATTTATCAGAAAGTGCTTGGTCTAATAATTTTTTCCAAGGCTGTATATTTCTGTGATCTGACATATCTACTGAGTATTGTGTAAAAGTGCCATGGTTAATGAATGTCATAGGACCAAGCAATAATCAACATTGCAAAGTAAGAGTCGCTAACTCATTGCACCGACTGTGTACACATTTATAAGTATCCACTAGATAATTATACATCTGAACACTTCAATCATACATATCTTTCAAACTGGAGAGAAATTATATGATATTGGTATGATACGAATACAATGAGGTATGCGAGAACCGCTAGAGTCCAAGTAAGTTTTGAGGATTTTGACAATGTTACTACATCCCTTTAATGTATTATGCAAAAATGCTTTACAAATTCTAACAAGGCATACATGAAATCCACATTGTCTGTGTCAACTCTAGGTACTGTATTTACCCTGGTTAACGATAGATTTGGTTCTGTTATCATGAAATGTATGCAATACTCAAATAAGGCGCACCACACAAGAATATAAAGTTAAAACAAACTTTTAATAAGAGCCAATGGTTCCAGCTCTTAAAATAAATCAACTGAATCACTTTATGCAAGTTTACATCTCATAAATGAAATTGAATGGTAGCATAAGTATACAACAATTCAAGTCATAACATACAAGCACAATGTTGCGAAATACTATCAAACAGCACCATATCAGGATCTGTTGGATCATATGGGTCACCAAATGGCTTTGCTAAACACAATAGACATATCCATATAATCAGTTATCTTGACCTGAATATTTAATCAGATAGTGTGGCAGAAACATGGCCTTAATCCATGAATCAAACATTAACTATAATGGCCAAATGGTTGAATAGCACCTTAAAATGGGGCGGTTGCTATGCCGAGAGTCCTTCAGTCTAGTGTGAGCTCGGTAGCGGGTTGCAGTTCATGCGCGACACTGACGATCATCGTCGACGACGGCGTCGAGCACGAGTTCGTGAAGGTCGATGACCAGGTAGCCGATGAGTGCTACGAAGAGTACGTTGAAGTACGACGACGTGGTACGACTAACGCTCACGAGGATCGCGTGAAGTACGAGTCCACGATGAGTACGAGGTCCACGAAGTAGCCGAGGAGTACGACGTGCAGGTCGACGACGAATACGAAGTACGGAGTACTGGGTATGGCTACGAAGTACGTGCTACGAAGTACGGGGTTCTGGGTACGGGGTTCTGGCCCAGCTCGTCCCTATAAAAGAGGGTTATATTGGACACATAAAAAGACACTATTCCCTATTTGAATAACTAACAGGCCATCGGGAATCTTGTTAATCATGTGTGCCACAATGAATTCAATTTGCCACACTTTATATTTACATGTATGGAACTATAACATTAGTTTGAACATACACTAAACTTAGTATTTTATTTCATCAGCAAATAAATGTATTCTCATAATTTAAGTGTCTAAATGACTTTAGAGACACTTTGAGTCATTTCCTTTACATAAGTGCAAAATAATGCAATTCTAACATTCTTCCTGTACCATTGGACTGACTTTCATTTGTGTAACAACGCCTAATTCAATCAGCATATCACATCACTTCACAGAAATACATTAATGACTACAAGCAAAAATATTCTAAATTAACCATTGCTTGGAAAGTTAAGAAATATAATCCTTTTCTGTAGTAGATTAATTCCACTTCAAATAGCTTGATTTCACTACACATTCAATAATTAACTAAATACACATGCTTTACTGACATTTCTTGGGGATAAATTACAGCATGTTCCAATGTCTTCATTCCTAGAAAAACATAGCTTCTTTAGCTTTCAACTTTATAATGATTTACTTTTCCTACAATTACTATTAGAAATCAGTTTGAAACTTACAGTAAATGCTGAGATGACAGAAGTTGAGGGGAACTGGAGGCTTCTCCTGGCCTGTGCTGCCTGAAGTTGCCACTGGAAAATGGCTGCCAACGCTGTCATGCCTGTGCTGCATAACATACATAAAGCGTGTGCCTCATCCTTGGTGCCTCCAATTTCACCACAACATCACACCTAGTGCACAACCTGCTCCTAGGAAAGCATAGTATCAACTGACTATACCACCCAGAACTAACATGTCTCCCTCATTTACTGTACCACTCTTGCTCACCCTTCTGCACAAACACAAAAGATCCCTTCTCACACACAAAAGATCCAATCTGCACTAAGCATTCAAAACATCCACCACTCCCTTAATTACCCCCAACTAGTTAGACTGGTAACACTTTTCCTTACCATCAACTCCTGGTACTATGTAGCATTACCGGCTAGATGGGTTAAAATACAGACTATATGCAAATCAATAGTAACATAGTGGAAAGGGGGGGGGGGGGTGTAGCCCATTTACATTGTGACAGTCTACTACTTTTTACTGTCATCATGCTTGACATCGCAGTATGAAAAGCAAAATTTGATCAACGTGCACCGATAAGATTTTGACAATAAGTGTCAAATTGAATGAACTGTATTAGCTAGTTTTCGGTGAGATAATTTAAATACATTAATCATATAAATTGTATTTACTTGATGTTACTGTGAGACAAATCAGATAGGACTACATTGTCAGTGGCAAAGCGGCCAAAGTCTGCTTTCCTTGCTTTACCTCCACCAACAATTTATGTTTTCGGGTTGTTCGTCTGTCGGTGTGTCTACTTACCCCTTATTCTTATTTGGAATTGCTAATTTAAGTACGTTTTCCCATACTACTAGAGAGGGTCTTCTTGTCTCACTCTTCGCTTTACATTAACATAATACACTATTCATGCACTCACTTGCACACATTACGCACACACTCGCCAATGCCAATACACACGCCCACCCACACACACACACATGCCATACGCGCACACACGCTAGCACGCACCCACACACATACATGACATACACGCTTATACACATACAATGACATACTAAACACGTACGAATAGACATACGCGAAAACACACAATCATCTGTACGTTTCCATGACCGCACGTCCACCCCCCCCCCCCCCCCCACCCCCTCCCCCCGTTTGTTACCGAACTGAATTTACTAATGTTTTACATCGTGGTCTACTTCCAGTTGGTGTCCTGTTGTTCACGCTTTGCAAAATCAAAATGTATTCGCTGGTCTGTTTATGAACTGATATGGAAATCTGTCCACGTTCTAATGATTTTGCTCTATGCATATGGTAGCTCATGACACATGACATCATTCTGAAGATTCTTCGATGTGATTTGTGGTCTATAGTCACGTGAATACTGAACAATTGTAGTTTAGTAGAATGTGGAATATATTTTCATTATATTTTCAATCGATGTTTGGTGTGTCAATTTGTTATCCAGTTGCGAGATTGTGATTATTAATCACTTGAATTAATTATAAAGATGAAGAGTACGATACGGAGAGCAAGTACTGCATAACTTGTCTAGATTTCTGGATAATCGTAATACTACAAGAACTATCAAATTATCAAGACGGAAGTAGATGTCAACAAATGCCTCATTTTACCCTTAGTGCATTGTAAACTACGTGCATTTGTGATCTTCAAAGCCAGGACAGAGACTTTGACTATGATCAGACTATTCGGTGAGTTAATTTATTTCTAAACTTCGAAACGATCCCGAACGTCCAGTTTTGTCTGTTATACACCTTGATTACACACCATATAAGATAGTTATTACATATTTCATTTCAGTTCAGTTTGTTCACATTCTTCATAAAAAAAACTTCTAAAGATACAATACATCAACTTAATAACAAAGTAATGTCTAACATAATTAGAATGCAAATTAAATCAATCGAGAATATGGGGCCAACTAAAAAGTGCAGAAGCCTTATTTGGTGTTGACCCCGATTGAGAAATTAAATCTTATTGTGCAAGTGGAATTTGTTTTTGACTAAACCAACATACAACTTAAAATCATATAATCAATTGCATATATTCCAGAGAGTACATCTTACAAATACAGCCTTATACATACAAAATTCAAACACACAAGTAAATCAGGAAATATTTAGAAATGCAGATGGCGAAAATTGCAGTAAACTAAAAGTTATGATATGAGTTAGGCAAGTGAAAAACAGAATACTCCCTACAAACAATTCGAGTGTATGAATCTGGAAGAACAACAGGGAAGGATCACACCGTGTACAATTTTCTTGAAAATTATGAAATATACCTAGGTAGTAAATACAGACCAAAAAAAGAAAGTAAATCATTTGGGTATTATACAGTTGGAAAATGTGGGAATTTTAAATCACGCAATCATGTAAATGCAATTTAGAACAAAATAGAGAACAATTTATAAGGTTTGCAGTTTGCATTTAAGGGGAATGAAACGCTGGAATTTTGCCTTGCTGCTAGTGCACAATTCCTGTCTCTTTTAGTCGTATATTTCCTCTTGGGTATCACTTATAATGGAAATAATCTTTTTTTTTTTTAACCACTATCAACTGATTTGACTGACCACATGGAGGCTTCCGTGTTTTCTAACGTTACCGCCTGAATCGTCATCTGAGTGCATCTAAGCGTCCACCAGCCAAAGCGGGTTATACATGTAACCGGTGTTATTGAATCTGCTGATATATTACGTAACCCCCTTTTGTTAGTACAAGGTCAGTTGACGTTTCGTATGTTAGTATTGTAAACATGGCAGCGTCCAGTGCTCATGCAGTCAAAACAGATAATAGAGGTTTAAAAAAACATTGATTATTTCCAACATAAGTTATACCAAAGAGGAAATATGATGTCTAGAATTGACATGACTGAAGTGCCAGCGTTTGGCTCCCCTTTAATACTGTGTTACTTAGGAGAAATAGCCTAATTATCGCTGTTTATTATGCAGAATAATATGGATGGAAAACACAACTGATTTGGCGAGCAGTCAGAGACAAGATAATATGTTATCATGGAAGCAGGGTCTTCTTCCAGGTAAGTGGGGAATTACATGTTCCTAAAATTTGGTTAAAATATATCAGACTCTTTTAGATTGGTTGTCCTAATTTCTATAACGATTTGTAATACAAAACGATACATTTACAAACAAAATTTGTTTGTTGAAATGCAATGTCTGAATACGGCTGCTTGTTCAATGTAAAAGGGTAGTACATGTAATGTATAGATGTATGTGTTGACCATTTACCATTTAAAACCATTACCATTATTTCGAACATTTTCTAACAAGGCAGAATTCAATATTTTAAATATATTATTAACGTACACGTTTTTGCGACTAAAATTTATTTTGACCATTTTTTTTCTTTGCCTTTAGGAATGTTAAAAGGTTAATCCGTGATTTGCCATGAACATTTCTTTATAAAAGAAGCTGCCAGTTTAGAAAGGATATAGATATAGAAAATGAAGTTAGGGATAGATGAGTTCTGGTAAAGAGAGTACAGTTTTGGTCAAACTGAATTTTAGTAACCAAAACTTGCACCATTACATTACAAACTAATAGTTATAACTCTCCCATGCTCGAAAGAAAAACAAAATTACAAATGACTAAGTAAAAAGCCTGTTATCATTCAAAAAGAGCCGTTAACAGTCAAGAGGGCGCTCGCGAACACTCATCGGTTTCAACCATTTTAAAGTAAAATATTGTGCATTTGATGTTTTGTTGAAATAGTGATAAGATAGAGAGATAATCAACAACTATTTAAAAACCTTTTTTGTAATTTTTTGAAAAGAGGAAGCATTTAAAAAAAAATTAACGGCTTGTTCAAAATTATCGAATAATTAATTATGGGGCCCCACAATAATATACTTCGCACAAAAAGTTCCGCAATCGAGGTTTGCGCATTAACAACTTTTCCATTACGCTATTACCATTCATAAGTTTGATATCATTGGAAAGCGTAAATTCTCCCCTTCACATTGATATAACATTTGCTATGAATATTTTATCATGGAATGTGCATTGCATCCAAATGTAGGGCAAAGTCAAAATTGAAATGTTGCAAAATGCACTGATTTTGTCAACAGTGTGCCTTCCTTGGCTTGAATGGGGGTGAGGTGGTCATGCATTCAAGCCACGTTTTAATCTTCAAACAAAAGAAAGGCACTCTGTTGACAAAATCAGTGCATTTTGCAACATTTCATTTGTTACTTTGCCCTATATTCGGATGTATTGCACATTCCATGATAAAATATCACTAGCAAATGTTATATCAATGTAAAGAGGAGGATTCACGCTTTACAATGATACCACATTTATGAATAGTAATAACGTAATAGGCATTCAAGCCACGTTTTAATCTTCAAATAAAAGGAAGGCCCTTTGTTGACAAAATTAGTGCATTTTGCAACATTTCACTTTTGACTTCGCCCTACAATTGGATGCAATGCACATTCCATGATAAACTATTCATAGCAAAATGTTATATCAATGTAAAGGGGAGAATTCACGCTTTCCAATGATACCAAATTTATGAATGGTAATAGCGTAATAGAAAAGTTATTAATGCGTAAACCCCGATTGCGGAACTTTCTGTGCGTAGTATATATTACAAATGGTTACGTTTATGGATATTTCAGCCATTTCTGAACCGATTTTGATCAAATAAAGTTTATTCTGTCATTGAAATTGTATGCACTTTCGAATTTGACGCTCAGTTTTTCATTATCTCACAAACAAATTATTTTGCGTAGCACCCATTTTACCAAAACTTAACTATCCCTTTGAGGGTGTTGAGATGAAGGGAACAAATAGACAAAACCAAAGTACAGGACAGGGTTAGCTAAAGAAATTTCATCGGAAATAGTAAGCAAATAATTACCGTTGGTGAAGGTGATGGGACAAAATATCACTTTCGAGGCGATCTGGATGTAGCTTTCTTTCCGAAGCGATGCTGAGGAAAGATATACATTCAGATCGCCGAGGAAGTGATTATTTGCTTTATATTTCACATCGGAAACATTTCATTGGTAGGGTCTACGAGAAAGACAATCTTACTGTTTTCCGCCATTTTATAGAGCAACAAGTCATCAATGTACAGCTAGAAAACGGTGTACGATACGTACAGTGCATGCAGTACTTACTTACGTACGTATACGCAACGTACGCCTGCTGCGAATATAGTACACAGTGCACCCAAGATAGTACACAGTGTAACGAACTTTTCTTCTCCCATCAATGATGGGCGAAACTATGTTTCATCACGTGATTAACTTTTGACCAATCGTAGAGCAAGATTAGTATGAGGAATATAATAACCCATAATTTAGGAGAACCCAAAGAGAAACGACAAATTCACTGAACTATTGTTCACAAAGGGTAAATAATTACATAATTTTAAGCTTTGCATAATACAACAGCATTGCAGTTTTGCACGTGGTGCAATATTCCATGGATTCTCCGATTTACATATTTGGAACTGTCAGAGTTTACTAAAAAATAACATTATTACAGCTAAAAGTGTTACATTATTACAATGAATTGTTATGATAATTGATATCAGTTGTCCTTCTGTTAATTTTGTCATCAGTTTTCACCTATTATCATATCATTACAGGAACTCTACAGTTGGAGAGGAACTGTCTGACATTGTCATCTTGCGAATAAGTGAGCAAGTCCCACGTAGGAGTTGTGACCGTCTTGGCGTTGAGCTAGGAATTCCCTTGAACACAGTGGACAACATCCTGAGCGAGAGTGAAAACACAGCAACCGCCGCGAGGAGAATTCTCATGCAATGGAGGGAAAGCACGGCTCTGGACCCGAGCAGGCAGAGAAGCTTAGGAATATCCTGGAGTCGGCTGAGCTACGCGCTCTTACTGTTATCATCCCGACCCCCTCTCATCAAGGTGTGCGAAAGGTAAGCACAATGAGGCTAATTGTGACGGATTTGATTAATTTCATATTCATGAGGACAAATGACTATTGGTACAAGTGTCCAGGCCGTCCAGTTTAATCAAGCAACGACTCACATGCATGGATACATGGAAAATGACACGTTAGTACTGGGTGTTTAAAAAACTCTTGTCACTTTTCACGAAAAAATTATGGCATCGATTATATTCATATTAAAGGGACATTCCCTCTTTTGCAAGCCAAAGTTGCGAGGTTATGATCTTATTTGAAAGAAACTGTCATTTAATAGCATGCCTGAACAAAATTAGGGCTTGAAATATCTTTTTCGTGAAGTTATAGACCTAAAATTAATAAAACGATAACCAACGGTTAATTTCGAGGAAGTTCGTACACAGATTCCACGAAGTACCACAAAGTTATGCGTGACCCCTACGTGACCCGCGTTAGCTACGTGACCCGCACATACATAATAATACCATGACCGAATATTAAACAAAATAACCAAACCTCGCTTAAACTGACCACATGTAATTACATATTCTTCATTTTTTTCCGTGACATACCTTTACAAATGTCGGTTTCACAATACCTAATATACGTACAATATTGTTGTTATATTATGCTAAATCAGTTAAACTCTTTTATTGACCGATATATAAGTTGATGGAGGGACGCATTCGTTTTTTATCCGTATAATCCAAATTACAAGGCTGTTCGATCTGATTTTGTTTTTTTGTGTTACATTCATCCCCATCCGTCAACTGGAAACTGTTCAGACGTTTTGTAAAAGAGGGACAGTCCCTTTAAAGCAGAACATAGTTGAAACGTGTAATTTATTGTTGGGTGTGGTCGCGTTGCAAAATTCGCATTAATTTTCATACAGTAATTAATCAATGTTTTCAAAAGTTAATTGCAAAGTTGGTAACAAACATAAATACAAATTTTCCATTTAATCCTCCTGTACACCTAGTTTTCCAGTGGCTTGCCCTAGGTTTTCAGAGCTATGCATTGTCTGCTAACTCATGATTTCATTAGATATGGTGCAACCAGGTGGCCGGGAGGACAGTAACCATTGTGTGATACACACTCATTGACTTGCACACATCTTCTCAATTTTGTACAGGTTTTTGGGGGCCCAAAATTAAGCTAATTTACATGTATGATACTACATGTATGAATTTTGGGGGGTGTTTAACTAAAAACTAAAATCGATTTGACATCGATTCAATAGAACGATTATCACTAGAAAATCGTTGTTAAAATAAACTGTAGAGCTAGTGAAACACCCTACTGGATATGCCGTTGACATTTTTTCATTAGTAAAACATTTGGCCAAAATATTTTCACAAAATGTGCTTTAAATACTCTTTGTTTCCGAAATTTGAATTGACATATATCTTTGGCAACGTAAGCATCAACATGTAGGCTTATGTGGAAATCAATGTGAGAGTAATCATTAATTTCTGAATCCCACTTGTTCACAGTTGGAGTCGAATGGTCTAATCCTCACACCAGAGGTCCTGGAAGCACAACGGCAATTGGAAGCAACATTAGGTTTACAACCTGAAGAACTTCAGAAAGAGCAGAACATTCTGGAACAACACAAGGCTGAAATTGAGGCACTCAAAGACTTCACTTACGAGGTCGAAGTACAAAGTCGCAAACTTGATATCAGTGGTAGTGGTAAATACACCACCAACTGTAGTCGCTGTAACGTCACATGTCACTACCCATGCCCAATTCAAAATAACATGGATAAAGCAAAATGCACGGCTATGGATACAGATGGAAAATGCACTGTTTGTCCAAGAGGATGTAGTTGGAATGTTCACCTCGATCAACCGTTTAGATACGAGGAAAGGCGTAGGACAGTCATCAGTAAGATAAAGAAAACCCAATTGAAATTACCAATTGAAAACCTGACTTAAGTCAGGATGTACTTCATTTGTAAAACATATTAAGTGAAATAAAGTATCAATATGTAAATTACTTAATACTTTAATGTTCTGTACATCAGTGCTATTTTTTTGTGCAAAATGTATGTTAAAAAACAAGTTTAAACAAGTAGGCTCGATTTAATATAATATTTGTCAACGTTCGACGTTATTTCCATAAGCCTATAGGTCATGTTGCACTCTCATAATGATACCGTATAATAGCATTCATTTGTGTGTTTGTGTTGTACATGTAATTACAACATTTGCTCTTTCGTGATTGCCTTTTTGTTACTGGTTATATTTTGGAAAATGTATGTATACGTTAGTTTTATAATTATGGGAACTGATGAAGCCTGCTTACCAGTAGCAATGTTTACTTCATCTATAGTCTGCTTTTATTTTAACATATTAGGATATCAAGACAATAAGATATCAAGTCGTGTACAATTTAGTAAACATTCAAACAACTGTTCAATTTCTTCAGTTCGATTTGGTTGTGCATTTTATTCAGTGTCTATCATGTTTATAATCACCATACTTATTATGATGTACATCTAGGCTTATTTGGGTGTAAATAACTCAGTCTGCTTACCATTATGTCACCCGAGATGTCAATTATGATGTATATGGCCATCATCTTTGGGTGGCCCTTCAAGCGTTACAGAAACTTTTGATAACTTTTGCTCTTAGTCTGGTATCAAAGCTTTCAATCTCTCTGGATGCTCGAGATGGCGGTGACGAGTGTCTATACTTATTACTGTAGAGTTATTGTGCAGTTGAGTATATTAATATAGTACCTGCGCAATTAAGTGAACAATTAATATTATTTTATATAATTATAGACGAATATATTCACGATGGCAACTCATTATTGACGATGTATACCACACGTATAGGTACACAGCATATCAATATAATAAGAATGCCATGTATATTTTGTTCTGCATTGATACAATTTTTGATAGCTTAACCCTAACCAGGCCGGGTTATTTTGGCTATGCTCTGGCCGGGGGGGGGGGGGGGGGGGGGGGGGGGGGGGAGGGGATTTTTTTACTTTTGTTTTTTATTGTTTTTTTTAATGGAATAAATTATTGACCATTTTCCAACAATCATTATCCCAAAATTAAATGATTGCAATGATTAGAATGAAAAATAATGAAGGTTTTGTCTATTCCAGGAAAAAATAAATTTCCATAGGATTTGTACACAAATCACAAAATTTAGCGATTTTCGGGCCGACGCTCACTTACAAAAGGTCATGTGACCTTAAAACGGTTATACCCGGTGGTCGTGAATTTGGTCTCAAAAGTTGCGCAATACTTCAATGAAAAAACTCAAGAAGTTGCGCGGCAATACCTGAGCGCGTTGCGGAATTATCGCGCGAAAACTCGAGGGGGGGTGGATTCCACCCCCCCCCCCCCCCCCCCCCCCCCCGGCCTGGTTAGGGTTAATACTTATCACTTTCTTATCACTGTAGAGTATTTGATATATTTATACGAATATATTAACGTTGCCAACCCTTTATTGACGATGTTCACCACACGAATATGATAGACAGCATATTAACATCTAAGAATGCCATGTTTATTTTCTTTTTCATGTATAATTGTGGATAGCTTACTTATAATAGTTGATACACGTATAAGAATATATTCACGATGCAAAACCGTTAAAACAGGATAATGCCATACGTATATATGATACAGACTTTACAGAGCATATCAATATCTAAGAATTCATGTACATTTTCTTTTCCATTTTATACTTTTATATTGCTAAATGCATAATTAAACAAGAGTGGTAATTGAGTTTATATCAAATTATTGCAATTATGTTACTTGTTGCTTACATCGTCAATGATAGGTGTGTAAATTTGTTGTATGGAATGTAAAGTTACAATATGTATATGTACCATATCTACTTAAATATTTCAGTACAGATGAAAGACCGCAAAATCTATACCACCATTACCCAAACCTTGTAATTTGTATTATTTGCCATTTTAACCATGTTATCAGTTAATTGGTCTTGTATATCATTTCAATTGAGTTGCAGTGGACCATTCGATTGGCCCTCCAGAGCCGCTTTAAAATCTTAGGTGGGCTATCGTCCACATTTGCACTTTATATATAAATAACTATATAGACGCAGTAAACAAGGATGAGAGGATAAAGCCAAGTACTACCGTGTGAATATTTATCAAGAATTTGTTTTGACTTGATTTACCATTCCTACTATACATGATTCTATAATGTAATTCCACAAAGGTATAAATACCAAGTTTTGTATCCAAGTGGAACATATGATTCTGTGCATTACCTTGCTACTTAATGTTTCAATAATGTAAACTGTACATATTTTCATATAAAAACATGCCTGTCATTACGTCCAAACTACGTTAGCCAAAAACCTCAGCTAAAGGGCTGAAGTGATGTGCTTAGATTTGACTACTCGAGCCTGCATCCAGTACATTTTTATCAGGGATAACACTTTCTTATCGCTAGCCCCTCAGTGCTGATGTAAACACAGCGTGAGTTTGTTGACAGTAGTGATACAATTGTCAGAAACTGATAAGAATGTGGTCGATCGAGGTAGGAAAATGATAGAATTGATTTCCACAATGGTGGTCATCACGGCTAACGTGACAATCACGTCATGGTATACGATCTATGTTGTTGCTTATTAAAGTCATATGTGAATGTTATGCTTACTTTGATTAAACATGGACCAATCTACATTCATTAAACAATTGTATTCTTTTATCTAATTTGTATCTGTTTGTTTTACCAACTCTTTTTTTAATTAATAAAAAATATCAAAATTAAACTATATTTGTTACACAATAATTCATATTAAATAACGTTTTATAGCGTAATTGTGTGCAACATGATTATGTTTGTTGATTCGTTGTGAGTGTATACCTCGGAAGAAATGAGTGTTTGTGTGTGTGTGTGTGTGTGTGTGTGCGCGCGCGCGTATGTTCGCATGTTTACTACCTTGTGGAGACATGTATGAGTTCACCACCGACCTTATGGAGACTCAATTCCTTGTGGAGACATCAACAATTAGTCCCATAATGAAAAGCAACGTAGAATTGATCTTTACACAAATTTGATCGCGTTGAATGATTTAGAGCGATTTCGCCATAGGGGGTACTCTATGTTAAAATGAGCTGTGCGATGCAAAACTGTGTGAGTGTGTGTGTGAGTGTGAGCTCTATCTGTCTATGGAGACAACTAACCTGACAGTATCAGGTGAGGGCGCTGCTTATATCTCTTTATCAATTAGTATGAAGTCTTATTCGTCATCCATTTTTATTTCTTCGGTTTAATATAAATGATAATACATCAATAAATTAAAATGAATGATGAATAAGACTTAATACTAATTAATTAATGCTAATTAACTCACACACATTGACTCCATAAGGATGATTCATAAGGATAGTACTGAACTTGTAGGATATCTCCGTAGAGCAATGCTCCATAAGGTAGCGAATTTGCGTACGCGCATGTGTGTGTGTGTGTGTGTGTGTGTGCGTGCGTGTGTGTGTGTGTGTGTGTGTGTGTGTGTGTGTGTGTGTGTGCGCGTGTGTGAGTGTGTGTGTGTGTATGTTTGGCCCGCATGACAGTTTGCTACATATGACATAGCTTAAAGGGTACCACTACCCCAAAATAATAATCTAAGTATAGAAAGGTAACATCTTTAGTATTCCATTCCTTCAATAAGTTCACAAAAATATGTTTTCAGAAAAAATATATAATTAGAAAACGCATCACCATTCTCAGCCATGCGGCCATGCGGTCTGAATGCGCAGACTAGCGGACAGCGGCGCTCTGTGCAGACCGAACGAATCATCTGGGATTCTATTGACGTACGCGTGTATTGCATTGGCGCACTCGCAAATGCCTGGCCCGTGTGGAACCACAAGATAGCCGTGGTTCCGTAAGTGGTGGAAATTAATTGCTTTGTTTATGAATTACACAACCCTTTGCAAAATGTTGGGTATATATTTGATATCACAAAACGGTACCAAAACATATAATAATTTGTTGTCCTTTGCCTGGTGGTCCCCTTTAAGGATCCATGCAATAGCACAAAGCAAATCCTACAGTTGATTATTCTTAGAGGGTAGCATAATAGACTTAATGATTGCGTCTATCATGTCGGGGATTCCACATTGGCTGCCCCCACCCCCTCGGTTACCAAGGTAGTCGTTGGAATTTGTAACACAAACAAAACAATTTAAACTATTTATATGCGTGTGTGTATACAGGCTCGTACGTGTGTGTTTGTGTCTGTGCGTTTGTGATTTGATATTTACGGCATGACACTTAAGTAGGAAAGTAACACATTTAAATCGTACACGTCAACATGTATATCAATTTGATATAAAACAATTCGATTCTGGTATTCCAATTACAAATATAATACAGAATAGTATATCACTAACACAATGACATGCTCGGGTGCTTTTAGACTATTTGGGGAATCGAGGCCTAAATCTTAAGTGGACACTATGCCATAGTAAGGGACCTAATGGGTCATGTATTAATCATGTGGAAGATTGCAAAATCTAGTAGGGTGCAGGTTTAGAGAACTGTTTCACATCGAGTTCTGGGAAAATGCGAGTCAGTTGTGCCCTGTTGCCACAAAACGTTTTCAAGGTAGCAAAATTTAAAGCTGAGAAAATGTAGAAATCATTGCGTTGTCTATAATGGCGTTGTTAGTTTGCGTCTGAACATTTGGTTGTATCAGGTTGTTCTTACCCTTTATACACCGCGTTAAATATCGCAAGAGAGCTGAGTTTTTAAAGAATTCAGAAATTCAAACATTCGAAAATATTGTGACTTTATAAAGATGTGTTGGTAGCAGGCCACAGTCAGTTCACTGTGGTGTAGCCATACAGGGTCCATCCTAATATATATGCACTAATACAAAAAATAAATAAACTACAGTGTACTGTACTTGAACAGAATAGGTTAATGGTGAATGATAATGAATGATCAGTAATGGCAAACTTACTCATACATACTCTATATAAAAATACTACATTATGTTTATTTTGACATGATATTTTAGGATTAACCAAAATCTTGCTGCCGTGTATCTCCACATGGTAGACAATTCAATATTGACTAATGTACTATGACCTGCCATCGTCGGTTATATTGATTTGCTGAGAAATGGTATTATAATACTAAAACATTAAATGAATAAAGTAGTATACAATAATCTTTGAACTATCAAAAATGGACATGGCCAGAAAACTAAACTTTCTTCAATAATTTTTGAACAATAAATATGCACCTCTACGCAAAGTTGTGTTTCAACTCTCTGTATTACATTCCAAAAGGTCTACAGATTTGAAATATAAGAATCCCAATGGTAATACCAATTTTAACTTTTGTGACGAACATACTGACAGTAATGTGTGTTCTGTAGTTACATATATTGATCACTTGTTATTGTAAATAATCCAAAGCGTGATTTCCTTTTTTGTGTGTGAGAGAGCGCATGTATCTTGCTAATCCATCGAACGCTGTATGTGGAGTATTTTCACCTGCTTTAGTATTGCCATTCCAAGTTTCACGTATTTCCCCTTTATAAGGGTTGAGTGAATTATGTCAATTAGATATTTGTATTTGGTCTGTATAAAACATACGAGATGTGACAAAGAAATGTGACTGCCATCGACCATCGTGACTCACACACATTTCTATATCAATTGCAGCCAATGATATTCATAGATCACAGGTGTCACCTTTGTACATATTAGAATTGTTGTCGTCGTTGAAAAGAAATCACGCTATTCATAAAATCGAAATATTTCAATCACATATCGCATGATGGCGTAATAATAGCACAAGCATCAAAGCCGTATATAGACAGGCCTAAAGTAAACTGTTGTTAATGAATCATGGTGTAGCTACGGTCAGGTGGGGGCATGGGGGTGTATGTGACCCAGATATTAATAATAACAAAAAAATACACATACATGCAACAAACAGAAACAGAAAACTCAATTAGAAATTGAGTGGTTCTATTATACTGCGTTGTATCTGTATTACTAATAAAATCATGGAACATGCCTTATTTCTTATTTCCCTTTTGTTAAAAAGATATTTACGATTCAAATGTTCCGATTTTTAACTATCCAGTGGATAGTCATAACCTTGTACTAAGTCAGTGCAATGAGTTAGGGAATTTCACTTTACATTATTACGATTTACTCGGCCATATATTAAGATAAGATCAATTTGACGTACAATTTTCACACAATATTTAGAGGACATATCAAACTAACAAAACTGCACATTTTACCAACCATGCATTCATCACTCTCCGCACAGCATAATAACTAGATCCTTTAAATTGATAAAGATTAAGATATCAATATTAATAGCTATTAACATTGTGCTCCATTATATGAATCCAGCTTTGATTGCATACTATGGATTGCTTTATACATTTGAATATCAAAGGTGATCGAGACAAGAGCAGTATGTCTTAGTGGTGTGATCTGTATCACAAAGTATACATAAGGATAACTCCATTTGATTACATTTGCTCCACTGTAAAAAACCTTGGCCTGTATACGTACTTATGCACTTGACATATGATAACTGATTTCGAGAAGAAAAACATTGAAACCGCTCACAAAATATTTCAAATCAACATGTACTTTGGAAATAATATCGCTAGTGATATTCGTTTGTCTCGCAATGTATGGTCAAACTAGGAATCTAAAAGATCATGACGTTTCGTATGCCGCTGCAATACTTTGTCAAATGATATTATCTAATGTAGGCAATCGGTATTTATGCTCTACCGTGGCTCCCAACGCAGAATCTCACATAAGCGAGCAGGTACCCGATAGGTCAAAAACGGGCCGCGTCTATTGGCCGGTGCACACGGGCACTCAACC
Organism: Echinarachnius parma; assembly: GCA_037951105.1. Lineage (NCBI taxonomy): Eukaryota > Metazoa > Echinodermata > Echinoidea > Clypeasteroida > Echinarachniidae > Echinarachnius > Echinarachnius parma. The sequence goes on from JBAMJV010007482.1 coordinate 63,766, forward strand.
AATCAACAGGACAATGGTTCGGTCCGCCTACCGAACCAGCGTACGATACGTCGCCATGACACTCCCCTACAATCCGGCCCCCACCGGTTGATTCGAACCCACGGTCGAGCCAAGCCACCTTCTTGCTACAACGCTCATATCTACTTATCAATTTCAGGGCAGGGCGCCCGTATGTTCAATCAATAATAGTAAATATATTATCCATTCCGGATATAGTATCGGAAATAATATCGCTAGTGATATTCGTTTGTCTCGCAATGTATGGTCAAACTAGGAATCTAAAAGATCATGACGTTTCGTATGCCGCTGCAATACTTTGTCAAATGATATTATCTAATGTCGACAATCGGTATTTATGCTCTACCGTGGCTCCCAACGCAGAATCTCACATAAGCGAGCACGTACCCGATAGGTCAAAAACGGGCCGCGTCCTTTGGCCGGTGCACACGGGCACTCAACCAATCAACGGGACACTTGTTCAGTCCGCCTACCGAACCAGCGTACGATACGTCGCCATGACACACCCCTACAATCCGGCCCCCACCGGTTGATTCGAACCCACGGTCGAGCCAAGCCACCTTCTTGCTACAACGCTCATATCTACGTATCAATTTCAGGGCAGGGCGCCCGTATGTTCAATCAATAATAGTAAATATATTATCCATTCCGGATATAGTATCGGAAATAATATCGCTAGTGATATTCGTTTGTCTCGCAATGTATGGTCAAACTAGGAATCTAAAAGATCATGACGTTTCGTATGCCGCTGCAATACTTTGTCAAATGATATTATCTAATGTCGACAATCGGTATTTATGCTCTACCGTGGCTCCCAACGCAGAATCTCACATAAGCGAGCACGTACCCGATAGGTCAAAAACGGGCCGGGTCTATTGGCCGGCGCACACGGGCACTCAACCAATCAACGGGACACTTGTTCAGTCCGCCTACCGAACCAGCGTACGATACGTCGCCATGACACTCCCCTACAATCCGGCCCCCACCGGTTGATTCGAACCCACGGTCGAGCCAAGCCACCTTCTTGCTACAACGCTCATATCTACGTATCAATTTCAGGGCAGGGCGCCCGTATGTTCAATCAATAATAGTAAATATATTATCCATTGCGGATATAGTATCGGAAATAATATCGCTAGTGATATTCGTTTGTCTCGCAATGTATGGTCAAACTAGGAATCTAAAAGATCATGACGTTTCGTATGCCGCTGCAATACTTTGTCAAATGATATTATCTAATGTAGACAATCGGTATTTATGCTCTACCGTGGCTCCCAACGCAGAATCTCACATAAGCGAGCAGGTACCCGATAGGTCAAAAACGGGCCGCGTCTATTGGCCGGTGCACACGGGCACTCAACCAATCAACGGGACACTGGTTCGGTCCGCCTACCGAACCAGCGTACGATACGTCGCCATGACACTCCCCTACAATCCGGCCCCCCACCGGTTGATTCGAACCCACGGTCGAGCCAAGCCACCTTCTTGCTACAACGTTCATATCTACGTATCAATTTCAGGGCAGGGCGCCCGTATGTTCAATCAATAATAGTAAATATATTATCCATTCCGGATATAGTATCGGAAATAATATCGCTAGTGATATTCGTTTGTCTCGCAATGTATGGTCAAACTAGGAATCTAAAAGATCATGACGTTTCGTATGCCGCTGCAATACTTTGTCAAATGATATTATCTAATGTAGACAATCGGTATTTATGCTCTACCGTGGCTCCCAACGCAGAATCTCACATAAGCGAGCACTCACCCGATAGGTCAAAAACGGGCCGCGTCTATTGGCCGGTGCACACGGGCACTCAACCAATCAACGGGACACTTGTTCAGTCCGCCTACTGAACCAGCGTACGATACGTCGCCATGACACTCCCCTACCATCCGGCCCCCACCGGTTGATTCGAACCCACGGTCGAGCCAAGCCACCTTCTTGCTACAACGCTCATATCTACGTATCAATTTCAGGGCAGGGCGCCCGTATGTTCAATCAATAATAGTAAATATATTATCCATTGCGGATATAGTATCGGAAATAATATCGCTAGTGATATTCGTTTGTCTCGCAATGTATGGTCAAACTAGGAATCTAAAAGATCATGACGTTTCGTATGCCGCTGCAATACTTTGTCAAATGATATTATCTAATGTCGACAATCGGTATTTATGCTCTACCGTGGCTCCCAACGCAGAATCTCACATAAGCGAGCAGGTACCCGATAGGTCAAAAACGGGCCGCGTATATTGGCCGGTGCACACGGGCACTCAACCAATCAACGGGACACTTGTTCAGTCCGCCTACTGAACCAGCGTACGATACGTCGCCATGACACTCCCCTACCATCCGGCCCCGACCGGTTGATTCGAACCCACGGTCGAGCCAAGCCACCTTCTTGCTACAACGCTCATATATACGTATCAATTTCAGGGCAGGGCGCCCGTATGTTCAATCAATAATAGTAAATATATTATCCATTGCGGATATAGTATCGGAAATAATATCGCTAGTGATATTCGTTTGTCTCGCAATGTATGGTCAAACTAGGAATCTAAAAGATCATGACGTTTCGTATGCCGCTGCAATACTTTGTCAAATGATATTATCTAATGTAGACAATCGGTATTTATGCTCTACCGTGGCTCCCAACGCAGAATCTCACATAAGCGAGCAGGTACCCGATAGGTCAAAAACGGGCCGCGTCCTTTGGCCGGTGCACACGGGCACTCAACCAATCAACGGGACACTTGTTCAGTCCGCCTACCGAACCAGCGTACGATACGTCGCCATGACACTCCCCTACAATCCGGCCCCCACCGGTTGATTCGAACCCACGGTCAAGCCAAGCCACCTTCTTGCTACAACGCTCATATCTACGTATCAATTTCAGGGCAGGGCGCCCGTATGTTCAATCAATAATAGTAAATATATTATCCATTGCGGATATAGTATCGGAAATAATATCGCTAGTGATATTCGTTTGTCTCGCAATGTATGGTCAAACTAGGAATCTAAAAGATCATGACGTTTCGTATGCCGCTGCAATACTTTGTCAAATGATATTATCTAATGTAGACAACAGGTATTTATGCTCTACCGTGGCTCCCAACGCAGAATCTCACATAAGCGAGCACGTACCCGATAGGTCAAAAACGGGCCGCGTCTATTGGCCGGTGCACACGGGCACTTAACCAATCAACGGGACACTTGTTCAGTCCGCCTACCGAACCAGCGTATGATACGTCGCCATGACACTCCCCTACCGTCCGGCCCCCACCGGTTGATTCGAACCCACGGTCGAGCCAAGCCACCTTCTTGCTACAACGCTCATATCTACGTATCAATTTCAGGGCAGGGCGCCCGTATGTTCAATCAATAATAGTAATATATTATCCATTGCGGATATAGTATCGGAAATAATATCGCTAGTGATATTCGTTTGTCTCGCAATGTATGGTCAAACTAGGAATCTAAAAGATCATGACGTTTCGTATGCCGCTGCAATACTTTGTCAAATGATATTATCTAATGTAGACAATCGGTATTTATGCTCTACCGTGGCTCCCAACGTAGAATCTCACATAAGCGAGCACGTACCCGATAGGTCAAAAACGGGCCGCGTATATCTACTGTTTGGGAATCTTTTTTTTTTTTCAAAGCCAGTGCCCATTGGTTTAGCGTGGGCTTACTGAGTGTGTGTGACGGAGGGGGCGGCCCGCCTATAACTGAATTACCGGGGGCCATGTTAAATGCATTATATTCCTGCCTTCATTTTCTTTTATGTGTTGGTATTGCTATTTTGGACAACTGCTAATCTATTTTAAGTGATATATAAGAGTCTTAGTAGTATAATTATGTAATACATACTGAAATTGAAGTATAACACGTTGGTCAATTAATTGGGTGGGGGACGCTCAATGTATTTCTTGATATTAAGAACGGTGAACAAATGAGGTTTAATCATGACAACCCCCCCCCCCCCCCCTTCCCTCCCTACGTAGCTAGCTACTGGTATTTTTTTATCAAAACAGAAAATACGAACAAACACTTGAAGTAGGAACTTTGATACCTTAATCATAACATATCAATTAATTGGGTGGGATGGGGGGGGGGGGGACGCTCAATGTATTTCTTGATATTGAGAACGGGGAAAAAATGAGGTTTGATCATGACACCCCCCCCTCCCCCCCCCCCCCCCCCTTCCCTCCCTACGTAGATAGCTACTGTTTTTTTTTTTATCAAAACAGAAAATACGAACAAACACTTGAAGTAGGAGCTTTGATACCTTAATCATAACAATATAGTTATAATAATGCACGCGCGGATGGATGTGAAGTAGTTTGCTTACATCTGAATACAATACATTGTTCTTACTCTAGTGAAACGATCACAACATAACTTTAGTGTTCTAGGGAATTCAGATTCTGCGGGAAATGTTGAATATTTGTTTTCCCAAACTCAGGTTTTATTATCAGAATTTCATAGATTCAGTCTTTATTCCACTTTTCGGACTTGATGACGATGTCATACAATTGATGGGGGAAATAAGTATACAACCTGATTAATCGTGTATCGAGCAATAAAAGTCATAATTCCATTTATTGTTTGCACGATCTCACTGAGTAATTGTGCAAATAATAGGAAGGCTATCAAACACACTTGACAAATGGAATATGGACCCTTCTGGATATAGGCGACTTTCCTATATGGTACATGCAACACAGTAGTGCATTCATAAGATTTCAATATAAATAGTGATTGGTGAGATATTCAGTATTTTTTAACCAAGGTATGCTGCTGACAGTAGCAGTCATGCTAATTTGTTGACTGACTCTGAGGTACTATTGTTTGCATTTGTATTGTATATAACGATGCAAAAAAGGATAACGATTACAAAATAAACACCATTACAATGTAAATCAATATTTCTGATCTGTGTTAAACTCTTTGGTCAGAGACAATCGTAGAAATACATCTTCAGTATGAAATCTCTTGGAAGATAGACGCATGAACACTTTAAAACACATCCACATAAAGACGTCAATGTGTCAAACAATATATATTAACTACTCATCGATGATTTATACTTTACACGGGGAGAGGGCGGCAGATAACATTTTGGTTTTGAATACTCACGTGATTACCGGTTATTTGAAAGGAGCGCCATCCTCTTTGCCATCGCTATACATACCTCACATTCATTTGATCGTTTAATCGTTATTGTGTGTGTCGCGTCTGCGATTTAACAAATCTTTTATAGGAAAAACGTATGGTGGATAGCACGACCGTAACATATTTAGTTTTCTGCACCACATGCCATAAAGGCTAGGTCTGTTTCAACTGTGTATCCATAAGCTTCAAAGGTTACACCCAAGATGTATTTCCAAAATGATTTTGAACCATTACGGTTTTGAAAAGGAGGACTTTTGGGACGATAATAATCAACCGCATTTCAACACGACGAACATTGCCGATGAAAGTATCTTAGAACACAGAAGAACTTAAATAGTTTAATTTCAAATGGAAGTCAAACACTGTTTGTTTGAGTAACTTTGAAGTCGGTGAGTGAGTTGTATTCTTATTTTGTATCCAAACTTTGTATTTTCATCAACGACAGGCATGTTTATTTCTTGCAATACTGACATTCTGACAACATACAGTACTTCAACATCAAATTTAGTTTACGCTTCCTTCAACCTGATATCAATATAATATTCTCTACCAAACAGTGTTACTGAAGAGCCTGATGAGGCGAAACAGCCTGTATAATATTTATCCTGTACCTGTTTTATACTGATCCTGCCTATAGTTGAGCACTTATCTACCAATCTGTCAATTTTCAATGGGGTAGGGCTTTGGTATTATGTTGTTGTTTTTTTATTTCCCGGGGATGGGGAAGAAATAATTGATATATAGCCCGGACACTTATCTCAAACAAAATATTAAAAAAAGAAATATGAGTTTCATTTGTGTTCATCTTATAATTTCACTGGCGTAAAAGGTGTTGTACAGGAAGCATGAGTCACGCTTATTTTGTACTACTTTCATTAAAAAAACGTCTCTGAAATTTTGAATTTCATTCTAATAAAGGGTAACTATAATATGATATTATTTTACACACTTTGTGTAACTTTCAATTCTTGCAAGCCCATTGTTGCATGTGTTGCATACGTTTTTGAAATATTTAGAGCGATTATTTTACTATCTTCGCCAATCTCTTAAAAACGTAGATATGGACCATCAGCACGTCTAACTTGGCTACCATAATCAGGAAGGAAACACATCAACACCATGGCGGAAGGTGATTTCCCGAGCAACAGGTACGTGATTATACAATGATTATCTGCAACATTACTTTTGAAATTATCATGGCCACTGAAGTTCAAATAATGTGCCATGTAAATCGATAAACTATTCTACTTTCTTGCACCACAGTATTAAATTTACTTGTAAAAACGTTTAATCTGTATTCATTCATACATTTTTTTTTTATTGTCAAGTTGTGTTTCAACTGTTTTTTAATATGCATATTGTTTACAATTAGATTATTACATTCTGATTTACAACTCGATTACGTTAAATATAACAATTGTTCATCTTGCTCTGCATGAGTGTAAATATCACTTAATTTAGCTATGTGTCCTATGTGACTGTTCCTTGATGCTATGATTATTATTAATTTTAACAGAAAGTGGAGTAATTTCATTTCATTTAAAATACCAAATAACAACACTTAAAACCAACATTGTGATCTTTCTGTTACAGCCTAATAGCAAAACATAAAATTGGCTTCCCAGTTAAAAAGAAAAAAATAATAATATGCATGCCAGGAGTAATAAGAAGAGGGAAACCAACATTTTAAGTCGCAAAATCTCATGAGAAATGGAGTGTTAAATGAAAAAGTAAATGATCACACATCGACTTACATTCCAAAATACAAGTAATTACTCTTTTTCTTTCAATCTGACGCAGATAAAAGGGTGAAATTTAAGAATGAACATTATTTATAAAAACCAAAATTAAAATTATATTCAGATCGTAAAATAAATTATTAAATATGCCTATTTGCGTCTCTGTAATTCTTACATCTTAAGAAAGGTTAAAGTCTAGTCTAAGATAAGTAACCATAAATATTCATTAACCTATTAGAACGGTCAGGAGATAGCAAACTATTACAAGAGGAAAACAAATGACTGTGATTTTCGATATTCTAGTTCGGTGATTGACGAATTTAACATCACGCGGGGCTTGCGGTCTATTCAACCGATGCCGCCTGATGCCAAACCAGGCAATGGCAAGTGCGAGCGACTGTTGATATGGCCCCTTACCTCTTATTAAAAGGACTTAGTAACATTGACCAAATCCTCAAAATCAAATTGGAATTCTAGCGGTTCCCTCATACCTTGTTGTATTTGTATTAAAGGGAGCGTTGAGTATTGGTCTTTTCCGAAGTGCCCCCACCCAAAAAAAAAAAAAAAAAAAATTAATTGTAACTGATTTGGGTGATTTCAATTCCATGTGAAAGATCATTAAAAAAAAACATGGGAAATAATAATAATTCCCATTCAAATGCTCTCATTGCTGTGAAATTTGCTTTCAAAATATAATATAAAAGTGATCGTTGACGTCCGGCCATCACTTTTAGAGAATGCTAGCGCGAAGCGCTAGCGTTCTAGGTCCTCCTATGCTTACCGCGCATGTACAATGTGTATCGCAAGCGCCGTTCGCCATTCGCATCGGCGGCCATCGCAATCATCTTTCGTTCAAAATCTGTTCGGAGTCGCTCTAAACACACGGAGAGAAGTCGAGGAGGCGCATAAATCACTGATTTTTAGCGGAATGGAGGGAAAAACCATAATTTTAATCCAACCGATAGTTGGATCACATATTTAAGAATGAATCGGTGGTAAGTACCGTGTCATATGTATAATTTTAAGCACAATTAGCGTGCAAAAACAATATTCAGTTTCAATCCCGTATTAAGAGGACCTAGAACGCTAGCGCTTCGCGCTAGCATACTCTAGAGTTAATTTGACTCTTGAGTTGTAACGGCTCTTTTTGAAGGATAACAGGAGTTTACTTTGTCGTTTGTAATTGTGTATACTTTTCGAGCATGGTGGAGTTATAACTATTATTTTGTACCGTAATGGTGCAGGTTTTGGTTACTAAAGTTAAGTTTTACCAATACTCAACTATCCCTTTAACACAAAAGCATGGGACAGGTTTCTGTTTATCAAATTTCTCTTTCGTTAAAAAGATATTCATGATTGAAGTGTTCAGATGTTAAATTATCTACTGGACCACGAAAATGTGTACAAAGTAAGTGTAATGAGTTAGTGAATATCACTTTGCTTTTTTGCTGATTACGCCGCCATATAACATGTATAACGTCCATTTAACTTGAAATTTGTACACAACGCCAAGTGGACATATCAGATAACATTATTATACATTGTATCAACTACTCATCACTTTTTGCACATGTTAACAAAGTTACTAAATTCCTTTGATAATGGTCACAGCTAGGATTTTGGAAATCACAGTCGTTTTTTTTTTTATCTATTGTGATATTTTTACTAGCTCCTGCCTGTTGTTAATTATCAACGAAAAACTTTGACCTTTCAAATGAATTTAAAAAACCGAGACGCAAATATACATAATTAGTTATTTTACACTGTGAATAAAATGATTTGTCTGCTTTTTATCTCTTTTTAACCTTAAATGTTACCCTTTTATTTGTGTCAGATTGAAACGAAACAAATCATGATATTACAATCCAAGGAGTTGTTTAAACACTTGTCTCTGTAAGGAAACCTTTATCTTGGTTATTTCTCTTTATATCAGTGTCTTATCCTAGTGAGTATAATCAGACAAAACAAATATTTATCATTGCCCTATTTTTATAAAATTGAGGGAAAGAAAAACGGCTTATCCCGAAAGGGTGGGTAGCGTTGCGTCGCGTCGCGTTGACTGGAACGCGACATTGTCAAGGCCAGCCCCCCCCCCCCCCCCGGTTTTGCCGAAAGGGTGCGTTGGGGGGCGTCGCGTCGCGTCGCGTTGACTAAAACGCGACCATTCGTCCAAAGCCCCCCCCCCCCCCCCCCCCACCTTCCCCCGGTTTTGCCGAAAGGGTGCTTTGAAGCACTGATTTCCCATTGACAAAAACAAAATCATGCGGATAGTCATATCTCAGCCAATTCTTAACTTATGTAATTGATTTTTGGTATTTGGACATTATTTTATATGCTCTTTCGGTAAATGAAGTTCAAATTTGAAAAATTAAAAAAATAGATTTCTATGACGTCATATCTTGTGTACTCAGCTTGCTCAAGAGTAACAATCTAAGCCTTGGAATAGTTCACCTTCGGATTGAATTAATCTGTGTGTAATCGAAACTTGAAATGACACAAGCCTGAACGATGGTGATCAGACCAGTGGCGTACCCAGAATGTTTTTCAAAGGTGGGGGGGGGGGGGGGGGTATGTCGTCTGGGGGGGGGGGGAGTGGCCGTAGAATTTGTTTTGAAGCGAGACCAAGTACATTTACAATTTTCGAGGTCGAAACTAAGACATTTTCTGGCATCCTGTAAGCGGGAGGAGGGGGGGGGGGGGGGGGGGGGGGGGTGTGGTGTCCGTTGAAATTGTTCGTAAACCGAGACCAACAATGTTCAATATTTTGTTGGCTGAAATCAGGTTTCTTCACAATTTTACGAGGCCGCTTAAATGTGGTCTCGAGACCAGCTACAAGTTGTAAGAGGGGGTTCAAACCCCAAAACACTCATTCTTTGGTCAAAAAGGGGGGGGGGGGGGTTGAACCCCCAAATTCCCTCCCCTGGGTACGCCTATGGATCAGACTCAAATTGATTAACTCCGAAGGTAAACTATACCAAGTCTTAGATGTAGACTCTTAAGTAAATGTGTATTTTTTATCAAATAGGCCCTTCATAAGTTTTATATACTTTCATGGACACAATCAAAACATACATGACTAGCAACTGAGCTTTATTATAATCCAACGTTAACAAGGCGGTTGTACTTCGGTAAACTAGAGCGTGGGAATCGAACACCATATATTTTACAAACGCAATAATAATGCTTCATATATCGACTACAGTACAACATCCGAAGCGCGCACGCCTTACGCATCGGTTCAAGAAATCAATCATGTGCTATAAAATCCCATCTTCTGGAAAAGTCGGTCTCTCATAGGATTACACGTGTTTCGTCGCGGTGGCGAAACGAAAACTCAGAGATCGAAATGGCGCAATTTACGGACGCCTTTTAAACGCGTACATTCGGAATAAGCCCCCCGTATGTGCCATTTGGTAGCGTTATCTGAGCTGACACGCCTTAACGCTCCCAACACACCCTTTCGGCAAAACCGGGGGGCTTTGGACGAATGGTCGCGTTTCATTCAACACGACGCGACGCGACGCTACCCACCCTTTCGGCATAAGCCAAGAAAAAACAACTGTCAGGCCATATTGACACTTAATACTTAAAAAAAAAATAATGAGTAACATCAGAACGCCTTCGACATGTTAGTCCACACCATTTTTACCACACCCCTCTCCCATGTAGGCGTATTATAAAGGGTAAAGAGGGGAGGGGCGCTTTGAAAAAGGTCAACATTGGGGGGGGAAAACATCTACAAATCTGGCAAAAGTAATACTAAGTTTAGCACGTGAATACGTTATTATTATTAAATTATCATGTGTAATAATTTGTTGCAGGGCTGCGACAACTACAAGGGGCATTTTGACCGATGAAATACTCATCAAACTGGGTAAAGAGGTCCCAAACAGTACGTTTCACGATCTGGGCGCCAAGCTTGGGTTCAGTTGGAACAGGACCGACAACATCCTTCAGAAGCATAGCAAAGACTATGCACTAGCGTCAACGGAGGTTCTCATGGAGTGGAAGACTGGACATGGCGATGGACCCGAGGAGGCAAAAGAGCTCAGAGATATATTCACATTGGCAAGACTATGGACTTTGGCTAGAATCATTCCGGTATCCGCTCCTCAGGGTATGGATTATTGTCGTATCCGCATGATCGTTCACAGACTTGCAAAAAAAGGGGGGTGATTTTTG
>JBAMJV010007483.1:0-99238 GCA_037951105.1 Echinarachnius parma
CTTTGTATACAGAAAAATATATTGAAATTATACTCAATAACGTGAACACGCTATTGAGTATAATTTTAGATTATTTTTCGGTATAAAAAGGCAATATTTTATTAAAACATCAATGTATTTGACTAGATTTTCCGGATCATTTTGACTAGAATAGTGCAGGTGCCCGGCTGAATAGGTTTCTGGTCATTTTGACTAGTTGTAGCCGGGGGGGGGGGGGGGGTGCGTTAGGTGCGTACGCACCCCCCCCCCCCCCCTCCCCAAATTCAGAAAGGTCTACTTTTTGCCGGTCTCGAGTCCTCTTTTTATTGGTTTCGACCATCTTCGACCATCTTTCTAGTCAAGATGATCCGGAAAATCTAGTCAAATACATTGATGTTCTAATTTTATATTGCCTTTGTATACAGAAACATATATTGAAATTATACTCAATAACGTGAACACGCTATTGAGTATAATGTTAGATTATTTTTCTGTATAAAAAGGCAATATTTAATTAGAACATCAATGTATTTGACTAGATTTTCCGGATCATTTTGACTAGAATAGTGCAGGTGCTCGGCTGAATAGGTTTCTGGTCATTTTGACTAGTTGTAGCCGGGGGGGGGGGGGGGGGGGTGCGTTGGGTGCGTACGCACCCCCCCCCCCCCCCCCCCCCCCCCCATCCCCCCCAAATTCAGAAAGGTCTACTTTTTGCCGGTCTCGGTCCACTTTTTACCGGTCTCGAGTCCTCTTTTTATTGGTTTCGACCATCTTAACCGGCTTACATGAATCCCAGCCTGTGGTCTCGGTCCCGTTTTTGTAAATTACGCACCTTCCCATTAAAAATCCTGGCTACGGGCCTGGTATACAATCATATATATCATGGTGCTCTGTATTCTATACTATAAATGTTTAATTATATACTACATTGTTATCTTAACTAAGTTGCAATATTAGATTAAGATTCAATTTATGTATAATTTTAGTAAGAATCTAGTAATTGGCTTTTTATGTGTATTTATATTGATTGTTGTTTACCCATAAGTTGAAATATGATTTTAAATTATTGTGGACGATAATAATAGTCATTTACATTGTAATGAGTTGTATCAAAAGTTCAGGGATTTGAATTTAAATTAATCTCATGATGATTAAATTCTCCTCGATTGTACTTTGATTATGTTACCGAAATGTGCTTTATTGATATAGTAATTATTAAATTGTATAATTACTATGTTGTAGTTTAATTGTTATAGTTATAGTCTAATTGTTAAATTGTATTTAGTACTTGGCCTAAATTGTGTAGCTCAATTGATTGTTGTTTATTGATAATTCGAATGATTTTTTGAAACATTGTGGATGGTAGTAAATATATAATCCATTGTGGATGGTTTTGATAGAAATATACATTGAAATGTGTTTTTTTTGTGTTTTGAATGTAGACTTAATTACATCATTGATTCAGCTCCATATTCCATTATGTAAATTGTTATTATTGTTGATTCAGTTACAATATTATATTTAGATTAGTAAGTAATTAATAATTGTCTTTATGTCTGAAATTCAGTATATTGATGTGTATTGATTATGTAACCATTATGGATGTTAAGAATAGAAATTTATATTGAAATGAGTTGTATCAAATGTTCTGCGTTTTGAATTTAAATTAGTGTGATACATATTCATTCTTCTTGATGATTGTACTTTGATTACATTACTGTGTTTCATATTCCATATTGTAATCAGAAATTTGACTATATCAGTTTTGATTTATGTAGTTGCAATGATAAAATCAAATTTCTCAAATGTATTTCGTACTTGGCTTAAAGGTGCACCTGTAAAGTGTCAGATATTGCCCAAAATTAAATTTGAGGCTTCAATCCTATACCAAAATCATTGTAAGATATGTCCGAATGATGTGTGACAGTTTCATTGAAAAAGAACACTGCTTTCCTGGTTAATCTTATTACTGTATAACGTGTATGAGGTTTATGACCGTTCATTAAAGTTCTTGAGCTGAATAATTATCAGTTATAGATATCGTCATACTAAAGGGGCATTTCAAAAAATCTAACCCTATTTTATTCTTCTCTTACCATAAGCCAAACAACACGGTAGAAGAGAAATTTGGAAGCTCCAAATAATTCACGTGGAGTTAGACACTTTACTGGTTTTACTTTAATGTGTGTAATTAAATTAAATTGATTGTTGTTTATCGAAAGTTTCATGTGATTCTAAATGTAACATACTGTGGATGATCGATAATAAGAATCTTTTATTGGAATTAGCTTACGAATGTTTTGAATTTCGATAAAATTTTCGATAATATATAGGTTTTCCCGGTCAAATTCGTAAAAACAGCAGCCAAACTGACGATTCGATCATTCAAATTAGAGCGAGTTTTCTTCAAGTGCTGTTCGCTATAAAAATGTTCACTTTAAGAGCATTCAAATTCGTTAATAGGCATTTGATTTTGTACTCCTGTTCATTCAAATTAGCTTTTTCATCGTTCAAATTAACACTGCACAATCGCCATTCAATTTCGCGCTGGTATAGGAGAGCAACAAATCTGTACCTCAATCAACATTCAAATTAGTTTATAGCCCGTTTATAGGCAAGGGATATCTATTAGTTTGTAATGTAATGATGCAGGTTTTGGTTGTACTGTAATGATGCAGGGATAGTTGAGTTTTGGTAGAGAGGGCGCTAGACTACTTTTTTTTTGTGTGAGGTAATGAAAAACTGAGTGTAAAATTTGAAAGAGCATAATATTTAGATAATAAAATCATCTTTGTTTGATCAAAATCGGTTCAGAGACGGCTGAAATATCCATAAATATAACAATTTGTAATAAACCTGGGGCCCCAGGTTTATTAGAGAATTTTGAACCAGCCGTTAAAAATTTTAAAAATGCTTCCTCTTTTCAAAAAGTTACAAAATAGGTATTTAAATAGTTGTTGGTTATTTCTCTATCTAATCACTATTTCAACAAAGCATCACATGCACAATATTTTATTCAAAATGGTTGAAACCGATGAGTGTTAAGAGAGCGCCCTCTTACGTTTTAATGGTTCTTTTTTAATGATAACATGATCTTCACTACGTCATTTGTAATTTTGTTTTTCATTTCTAGTTATAACTATTAGTTTGTAATGTAATGATGCAGGTTTTGGTTACTAAAATTCAGTTTCACCAAAACTTTACTCTCCTGACCAGAACTCAACTATCCCTTTAAGCATTCTAATTGGTTTGGTATATAAATATTCCTTTTTCATATCATTTTTGCATTTGTTCTCAATTTGTATTTATCCATTGTGATGTTTCACACACTACTGTGCTAATTCAAAGACATAGGTATATGCCCCAAAAGCGTGATAAGTACCATTGTGCATGTGAATCACAGTGATTTTCATAATGAATTACAAACTCATTAATTTCAACAGTTTTTATTTGAATAAATGCTTATACATGTATATCTAATCTTCATTTAATTCATCTATCAATTTCATCATTATTCATCATGTCGATGTTTCTTTGTTTTGTTTGATTAATTTAATTAAATTCAAACATCCCGCCATCTATATGTTTTGTTTTGTCATTTACATAGTAAGCGTACGCCCATGACGAATTAAAATGCCCATTTAAAAAAAAAGCTTGCCTTATTGACGAATTTGAATGCCCGAATGCCCACTACAACATTTGTCGCTCTAAATTGGATGCTCTTTGAGCAACGATTTAAATTGGACGCTCCTTTTAAATTTTATTTTGGCCGGAATTTACGATCGCGTGCTTTAAACGTTAAATTGAATGACCATTTTAGTAAATAAAATGATGATCCCAATCATCAGTCAATTTCGTGCTAAATTTAATGATCGAATCGTCAGTTTGGCTGCTGTTTTTACGAATTTGACCGGGAAAACCTATAATGTTCTTCTTGATGATTTAGTTACAATTTGTATTATTCCCAAATTACGTAAGTAATTTTAAATTATTGGTAAAGGTATGTCACGAAAAAAATCTGGAAAATGAAGAATATATAATTACATGTAGTCAGTTTAAGCGAGGTTTGGTTATTTTGTTTAGTATTCGCTTATGCCGTTGTATATATATGTACGCGGGTCACGTAGGGGTCACGCACAGAAACGTGGTACTCCGTGGAATCTGTATGCGAACTTTCTCACCGGGTGAATACACGTATAATGCACAATTAAACGTTGGATCTCGTTTTATTAGTTTGAGGTCTATAATTCCACGAAAAGGAGATTTCAAGCCCTAATTTCTTCAGGCATGCTGATAAATGACATTTTCTTTCATATAAGACAATAACCTCGTAACAATGAAATTTGGCTTGCAAAAGAGAGCCTGTCCCTTTAAAGGGACTGTCCGCCCTTTACAAATCGTCTGAACAGTTTCCAGTAGACGGATGGGGATGAATGTAACACACACAAACAAATCCAGATCGAAAAGCCCTGTAATTTGGATTCTACGAATGAAAAAAAAACGAATGCGTCCCTCCAGCAAACTATATATCGGTCAACAAAGGAGTTTAACTGATTTAGCATGAAATTACAACAATATTTTACTTATTCTTGTAAAGGTATTGTGAAGCCGACATTTTGTAAATATATGTCACGGAAAAAGGTGTCTAAATGAAGAATAGACAATTACATGTAGTCACTTTTAGCGAGGTTTGGATATTTTGTTTAGTATTCGCTTAAGCCATTGTTTTATCTGTGCGCGGGTCACCCAGGGGTCACGCGCAGCAACGTGGTACTCCGTGGAACCCGTGCGCGAAATTTCGCACCGGGTGAATATTCGTATAATGCATAATTAAACGCTGCCAGTCGTTTTATTTTTTTGAGGTCTATAACTCCAGGAAAAAGAGATTTCAAGCCCTAATTTGTTCAGGCATGCTGTTGAATGACATTTTCTTTCAAGTCATATAAGACAATTACCTCGCAACTTTTGAAATTTGGCTTGCAAAAGAGGGACTGTCCCTTTAAATGACATTTTCTTTTATATAACACAATAACCTCGCAACTTTTGAAATTTGGCTTGAAAAAGTGGGACAGTCCCTTTAAAGTGGGCCGCTAAACTAGTCAATTAGCTTAGAAATTGTATTCAAAACAATCACAGAAAACCGAAAACACATTTCCACTATAGTATAAAAGCGTTCCGTGATTTACTAAGCCCCCGCTCATTGTATTCGCGAATTCGGGGGCGTAGCAAAAATTATTTCATTAAAGACGGAAGTTACATAAATCCGTACAGACTTATCCGAACTTCCGCCTGAAATGACGTCATACGCCTTTTGTGTAATGCCGACAGCGACAGCGTTGCGCCCTTTAATTTCGGTACTTGTTTATGGACAATTAAAAAGCCATGATTCTTTTCATATTGCAAACGTACCTGCTATAATAATCAATGTATAATGCAGTACATTACAGTATAAAAACCTACCGTCCATCCACCTCCATCGGTCTCCATGTCACAGAAGACGATGAAAGGATCCTCGTCATCATCTGGGTAAACGGTATAGCGGCCACTAGCGATTAAACCCGCTGTCTGGACCTCTTCGCAGTCCCTTGGCCGGTGGGTCAGATTGGAAGGGTTGGTTTCGGGATCAAGGCTAGGTGTAGTGTTCATGATCTCGACCTCTTCGCGGTCCGTGGGCCGGTGGGTCAAATTGGAAGGGTTGGTTTCGGGATCAAGGCTAGGTGTAGTGTTCATGATCTCGACCTCTTCGCGGTCCCTGGGCCGGTGGGTCAGAGTGGAAGGGTTGGTTTCGGGATCAACACTAGGTGTATTGTTCCTCATCTCATCCAGTTGCCTCAGGATTCGGTTGTTCATGTTAAACAGGGCCCTGGCAATCGGCAGAAGCTCGTCACAACTCAAGCAGCTGGCATTACATTCGATGGGTTTGACATCCACGGTAACATCATGACTTGAGTCAAAACTTGTGATCTGCACAAAAGTATATAAATGCAAAAATATGGATAATCTCCGACAGTTGCGTGCATGCACCCGTTTGGTCGACAATAATAATAATGACAGCGAAACTCCAAACTTGAACCTAAAACTAAATCTTAAAGTTAACCCTAATAAGGCCGGGGGGCCATAATGCCCCCTCCCCCCTCCGCGATTTTTTGTATTGCTCAAAAACACGGTAAGATGACGCGCCGCTGCTTAATGACTTTTTTCTTTTGGGTCTTGCGCATATTTTAAAACCAAAATTTTGAAAATCGGACCTACCGTTACGAAGTCACGTGACCTTTTGTTTATGCATGTCAGCCCGAAAATCGCTCAATTTCGTGATTTGTGTACAAAACATATGGAAATATCAGTTTTCGTAAAAAGAGGTATATCATTGGTTATTTGGTCTTGCTTACATTTCATATGTTTGTTTTGGGGTTCAAAATAGTTGAATTATAGTTAGAAATAAAATAAACAACAAAAACAATACAATACATGTTAATACAGTTTAAAAAACAAAGAAATACATAAGAAATTATAAAAACAATAGAAAACATAAGGAAGAACCTTGCTCTTCCAAAATTATTATTATTCTAAATGCTCTAAAGAATATATGTAGTGAAAACCAATGTTTAATTATGAAGAATATATGATTTATGGGTAAAAATATGAATTTGTATGACCTTATTTGCATAAATTACCATAAATATGCAAATTGATGAATTTTTCAAAAAATTGAAATTACCATTGTATTCTATACACTTCACTCAACATGCGTGCAAATTTTCACGGCGATCGGCCGCTTCGCGGCCGAGATCCTAGGGGCTGAAGACCGCATGACTCTTGGATAGCCAATCAAACATGGGAATATTAATACCAAAACTCTCATCATTCGGAAATGTGTACGTTATTGTATAAATCTTACAACTACATGTTGATCAGTCTGTACCTACTACAGCTGTCACATTTCATGAAACGTATAAACCATTGATATATTGTGAGATAAAATCATTAAATAAAAGCAGACAGCAATATTGGCACCTGAAGACAAAGACTTGCACGCAGTTTTAGAAATACAGTTATAGCTGCAATAATATTAGCTAAAGACTCATCTTATGATAGATGAATTCATACACTTAGAATATAATAATTGCTTAAAAGCAATACTGCTGATTGGTATCGTCATATAAACTCATTACTCAAGGACCTCAAGATCAACCATCGATTGCCATACCAAGGTCCAGTTACAGAAAGAAATGCAATCATTTTTACAATTAATTGTAAGTCAGAGATTGTGCGTGTTTAAACCATTCAGATTTGGGCATTTAGAACATATGATCAGAATTAAAAATTAGTAACTTACAATCGATTGGATCTCTATCTGCAACGGGGCCCATGTCTTGCAGCTGATAAACCTGATCATTTCAACAAAGCAGCCGATTGTATAGGTTTTCCCATTTATTTTAACACTTTTGTCATTCAATTTCTCATTACCTTGTCATTCAAATTCGTACCAAGAAAAGTAATTTTGGACGTGTAGTTTTTGTTTTAGGGCGCTTTGAGTGAGACCATGTCAGGTTCCTATTTTTGTCAATTTATACCAAGTCAGTGTCTGATAAATGAGACTTACTGCCCGTAATACTAGTGACCAATTAAGCCCATTCTCTCGGCACCGCTCGGCACACGGCTGAATGCACACTAACAATGTCGCGCGGAATATTCACGTGTTCAATAGTATGTAGGGCAATAAGTCTCATTTATCAGGCACTGACTTGGTAAAAATTGACAAAAATAGGAACCTGACATGGTCTCACTCAAAGCGCCCTAAAACAAAAACTACTCGTCCAAAATTACTTTTCGTGGTATTGTTGTTCATTGGAAAGGACACCCTATCCGATGGACATGTTCATTCTGTTACTTTACTTTGGGAAGTGCCCCGTTCCGTTATTTCTGGGCCACCCTGTATTAAGACTAGATAGGGAACTCGGTCAAAATTAAGTTCGTCAAATTACAAGCTCTCGTTTTTGGTCTTGCATATTCATGAGGCGCCGGATGATCCCATATAAGCCATTTCTCATGTAAAAGTGTTTGAAGTGTTGTCAAACTGTACAGCAGCCAAATTCTTCTGAACATGCGCAGTTCAGCTCGTTTTAAACGAGTGGTTGGTTTGTTTTTTTCTATGGCGCTGTATTTGTGACGCGAAACATCATGAATTTTCATAAAATGTCATTCTTCTGCGCATGTGCGATGACCGTTCGCTTTCCCTACAAATACTTTTTTGATTAACAGTTAAGAGATACGTGGGAGGGCAAGTGAACAGGTCATGAATATTCAAGACAACAAAAAATCAGAACTTCAAATAATGTTGACACGACACTTGCACGTACCGTATACAGAGTTACACCCTCAAGGATGAGAAGACTCAATACAGCAACACTCAGCAGGGTCACGAGGATGTTGTAGCCATTCCTGAGAACCGGACAACCAGTGGCGGCAACTGAGTCTGACGAAGAGCCCATGATGAAGTAGCCGGGGATATAGATTGTAGAATTCGAAAGACTGCGGATTGAAATTGGAAGACACTATCACGACTCTGTAGACAGATATATGGCCGCCCTCATATTGTAAACATAATCGTCTTATTCAACGTCATTGCAAACTCAAGTACAGAATGTGTTAATATAGGTTCTCTTTGGGTGTTTCGTATTAATGGTACAGTATAGGCCTACGGTGCAAGATCTCCGCTTGTTCTTTTGTATAGACTTACGACGTACACCACAACATTTCACCCAGTTCCCGGCGGTATCACGTCATATTCAAAAGGGGGACACATGATCGTTCTCGAAGTAACACAAATTACCCCCTATTTGCGGCGTTTCGATAACATTTTCAGCAATTTATACCCACTTTAAAAAGGGGTACAAATTAGCATACAAAAATACCCCTAATTTTGGCATTTCAAGTTGACATTAATCAAAATATCCCCTTTTTTAAGACATCAAGTACACAAATGAAATATTATACTTTGTGGCCAAAAAGGTACACTATTTTCAAATTTCACGGACGTTTAAATGAAATTTGTACCCTTTTTATCATCTCCGCGAACATAGTCATGTAATATACAGTGTACCCAAGAATTATTTGGACACCTTGAACAAATCACTTTAATTTTAATGATGCTAGAACAAATTTTGAAGAAAATGTTGGGTTAAAAGCTGCCTAAAATTCATTGTATGTGTTTATTAGATGCTGCTTTGTTGAAATCAAGATAAAATATAAGACCATTTTTGAAAAATTATCAAAATAGTTAGATTCCTATTTTTCAGGGTGTCCAAATAGTTGTTGGTTACACCTGTATATCCCTTTATCCATTTTTCTTTGTTCGCGAACACAATGTTGCGAAATTGTGAACGATAATGCGTACATGTCCACGACCAATATGCAGTGACACCCCTGGGGAACCAATAATGTGCTAGAATTTTAGCAACACGTTTGGTGAAACCTCCCGATTTGCTGAATTAACAGAAGTTTCAATAATTGAAATCTAGGTATACTTTAAAAAAAGAAGAACGATTCAGTATTGACAACACAACCATGAACAACAAGATATTTACATTTTCAGCTTCCTCCTTTTTTAAATCAGCATAGTTAACCATTTATGGTTCTTCGAAATCTCGAGAAAGACGTAGCATTGTGTATACAAAAAGTTTTCTGAAAATAACATGGATATCGAGTTACATTTGAATAAAGCTGTAACATAATGCAAAATCCATTTTCTCATAATCAAATCGACATAATTATTAACTATTCTGAAGCCAAAAAAGGAAATGTTACTGTCACGAAAAGATCGTGTAACGTAGTATTGGATTAAAGATGCAATTATTATTTATCTTGAAACTGCGATAAGCACGATAAGAAGACAGCATAAGAGAAATTTAAGTTATTTCCAAAAACATTGTCATACAGTACCTGGGTTTTACGAGTCAATGATGTTTCTTCCAAGTTGAAGAGAAAAGTGCATCCCCCAAACTACACGCAGTGTAACTGACCTCAACACTCGATAATGATCATAAAAGTTGCGGGGCGAATGCATTTATATGTAACCCCAGGCCCAGGATCGACTTCAATAAATCTAGTTTAGTTACCACTGATTGGCTATTTGTGGTTACGCGATTATAACCGAATTTCGTAATACATATTCGCTGGGTAAGCGAAGGGGACCATTGAATCGTCATCTCGGCTTTGTCGGAACGAACTCCCTGCTGAAAAAAAAAATGCATAATCGGTTATTGAAGCTTAGCGAGAGGAAACTTATTATTAAGGTTACCTACAAAACTTTTGTTTGTTATTAACAATTATTTATTATTATTCGTATAAATTTAGTTTAATCTCTACGCGTAGGTGTCGCTTGTTGTTTCCCATTGAGCTATCCCTTTTTGTTAAAAAATAAATGATACCCTTATTTGGCAAGAATTCTTTAAACAATAATATGAACATGTACAAAATGTTTTTTTTTTTCAATAAAAAAATGCGATGAAAGAGAAGATAATACATAAATCGTTAAAAAATGCATTTTCAGACTGTTAATCTTCTTCAACAAACGATTGGAGTTAGCTCTACTGCGGTACTTGAGGCGGGAGCTTCCCCTTACCGATTGACATAATGTATTGTACTGCTTAAAAAAACTACTCTTAAAAATCATGTCCATCCTGTCAAAGCCAAATTGCAAAAGTTGCGAGATTATTCTTTTTATATGAAAGAAACTGTAATTTAATAGTGTGCATGAATCATCCCAATTAAATGCATTCTTTCATTTTAACATAGATTGCAAGGAATTAAAAATGTCTTCTTGTCTGTTGAAAGAAAATGCATTTTCTTTTACCAAAATTCCCGTATGCTTAAACTTGAGGAAACACATCCATTAAATTTTGCGTGCAAGAAAGTTTTTTTCATATTATGTTTCCATACTATGTTGTTAAAAAAAATAATTCAAATCAAATCACAGTTAATACACAGATACCTAGACAAAAAACAGCTGCTTTAATTAAGAATCGGGAAGTTGCCCTAGGGAAATTAAAAATGACCCCCGTTGGAACCAAACATATTGAGGTCATAATAAATACACAGATACCTGGACAAAACACAACTGCTTGGGGAAGTTGACTAGGGGAAAATCAAAGAAAACCCCCAAGGGAACCAACATATTCAGGTCATCAATAGCAGAGGTTGAACGGTATTCTTAATCAATTCTCAAGCATTGTAATCTCTTCGCGTAGGCGTCGTTTATCATTTCCCTTTGATCTATACTTATAAAGGAAATAGTACTCATGAACCCTTCCAACGACTAAACGAGTTTTTTTTTTAAAGAAAATTAAATTGACACAAGATAAAGCAATATGTTTGTCTATCTTTCCGCATGGATCGTTGCCCTTCTTCAAATAAACGATTGGAATTGTTTCTAAATTACAGGTATTGGTAAGGGGGAAATTCCCCTAACCGATTGACGTATAATGATTAATGATGTATCGCACTGCTTGAAAAAATGCCCTTAAAGGAACTACAGCGTCTAATGTCCTAATTTTCACAATTAGGCTCTCTATAAGTAATTTTTCCTCAAGAAAAAGAATTTGGCAGTCATTGAAATCAATACATTTTGGGGTAATTAGTAAATGTCTAATTGTCATGGGAACGCCCCTTTTAAATCACCAAAATGTGACGTCATCTAAAGTACTTCGCCCCATAGTCTCTGTACACGACGCCTCTCTAAATTCTCTAGATGACGTAAGCTGATGGATTGTCAATCACATGTCAATCACACTGCTGATTTTGGACCCTAGATGTGGGCGGGGCGTAAACTGGCTGCTAAATGAGATTGGGCATCAGAAAATTAGCCTAAAATCACTACTGTGTTTATTTTCATAGAGTTTTTTCGGCAGACCTAGTTTACAAGTCATTAAATATGGAATAAGTGCCAAAATACGTTGTATTCTTTAGTTCCTTTAACAATCTATGGAAATGCATTCATGCCTAGAGGGCAAATATATTATGATGGAAAGAAATCATTGTTCTTGCACGCAAACAAAACACATTTCTACTTAATTTAATCGAATTTATATCTTTCCTGACGTTTAAACATACGGGAATTTTAGTAAAAGAAATGCATTTTCTCTCAACAGAATCACATACAAAAAAACCTGCTATTTCAAATTCCTTGAAATTAAATAATGCATTTAATTGGGTTGATTCATACAGACTATTTTCATATACATCAAGTATATAAGGCCATCCTATTTTTGCAGTATGAAACAAATGGAATGACGAGATATACATACTGTCTTACCAAAAAAGAAGCATGAAAGCATGAAAGTATGAACTTATACATTTGAAGAACAGTGTTCATAAGATGCCCTCAAAGTATAATTTCTTTAGATATATAGAAACCGTGTCGTTTCAATTAAGTGCCGATTACCAAGATTATTGTGTGAACATGTTATGCTTGAATCTAAATGGTACCACCACCTTAAAATGATATTTTCATATAAACGATAAAAGGTACCTTTTTAGTTGTCTAACCCACCAAAAAGTTCAGAAAAATATGTTTCCAGAAAAATTAAATAATTGGTAAAAAGCATCACAATACTACAACATGTGTTCATTTGTCTGCATACGAAGACTACCTTTTGTCTAGGATGAACACATCTTCCTGATTCTATTGTTTCTAAACGTATGCGTGAATAAAATTGGCGCACTCCCAGACATTTGGGGCGTAAGGAACCATGAGGCCACAATGGTTCCGTAAGTGGTAGTAATTAATTGCATTGTTTATGAATTACACAAACCTTTGCAAATAATATTGTTGGGCATCTATTTGATATCACAGAATGGTACCAAAACATATAATTATGTGTTGTTATTTACCTGGTGGTCCCCTTTCAATGGAGGGTGTTTGTAGTATGTGTGCGTATCCATACCAGCCTTTTTATGGAACATGATTAACAAATAATTGTTCATACATTAAGTATAATAACAATTTGTACTTAAGGTAAGAGAAAAACTAGATCTGGCCACCCAGAAACCAGAACACGGAAGCCAGAATAAATTCAAAACTTCTTGTGAAAAAACAATAATGATTTTTTCCCATCAGAATGCATTTGCCTTCTGAAGGCATGAATGCATTTCCATGGATTGCAGTTTTGTTCAAGCAGTGCGATACGTACGTCATTTCGTCTATAGGTTAGGGGAATTTTCCCCTACCAGTACCAGTAATATCTATAGAGACAATTCAAATCTTTTATTTGAAGAAGGTCAACGATCCATGAGGGAAAAAAACAAAAATTTTGCTTTATGTTGTGTTAATTGAAGTTTCTCTTTAAAAAAAACCTCGTTTAGTCGTTGGAAGGGTTCATGACTACTATTCCTTTTATGAGTATAGTTCAAAGGGAAACCACAAGCAACGCCTACGAGAACAAATCTTACACTCAATGATTTATAACAATACTGATAAATCTCTGTGTATTGATGACCGCAATATTTTTAGTTCCCACGGGTGTAATCTTTGATTTTCCCTAGGTCAACTTCCCGATTCTAAATTAAAGCAGTTGTATTGGTCTAGGTATCTGTGTATTTACTATGATTTGATTTGATTTAGTTATTATTTTTCCAAATGTTTAACAACATACGGAAACATAATATGGAAAGTAAATTATACATGTACACAAAAAAAACAAAAACACGTTTTTACATGTAATTTAATAGAAATATTTCCTGAAGTTTAAACATACGGGAATTTTAGTATATAAAAAAGAGAGTTTTCTTTCAACAGAATCATGAACAAAAAAGACATTTTAAATTCCTTGCAATGTATGTTGAAAAAAAAGAATGCATTTAATTGGGTTGATTCATGCACAATATTAAATTACATTTTCTTTCGCGTGGCAGTCAAGGCACCTACTTGAAATGACTGATACTTTGAGTTTATCTCAATTAATTAATTCTCCCACGAGAGTTACTGTAAATACGTCACCATTGGTAGATGTCATAATTATTTGTTAATGACACAAGTAAAGTTAGGAAATATCTTGTTATACCAGTATCTTTGAGTGACACTGACCATTACATGATTTATTGCATATGGGGCAAAGAAAAGTTGTTTAATGAAAATGTACAAAAATATAAAAAATAGTAGGAATGTAAGAAAAGTAAATATTGAACAATACAGGGTGGCTCAGAAATAACGGAACGGGGCACTTCCCAAAATAAAGTAACAAAATGAACATGTCCATCGGACTAATATTCTACACAAAATATTAGAGTTATGTTAGAGTCAATATTAATAGATCAATAATTAAATATATATCTACCATGTCGTTTCAATTCACTGCTGATTATTTTATGAACATTTATATGCTCGGTCATAGAGTGTGTTTGCAGCATAAATTTATGTGTGAGTAAATGATACCAGTGGATTCACGGGACACAGTCTTCTGCATGCAATAAGAGATCTAGTAACGGGATAGTAACTACACTGGGCCCCAAAAGAAACTTATAATTTTTCACATGATTATATCCTAAAATCATGTCCATCAAAATTAACCAAAATGACACACCGAATTACTTAAATACTCTAAACACATGCCAGTAACCAAGCAGTTGACCCAATTGACACAACAGCAAAAAGCACTGACATGGAACAACTTCTGGGACCACATGTCACAGTAAAATGGACAATCCGCCTGTTAATACACACGCTCAGCGCAGCTCTACAGGAAGAGAGGAATGATCTCACCAAGCCTGTATCATAGCCTAGTGGACAGCATGCGTATCAGATGCACTGAATGATTCCAAACACATGGTGGACACACCCACTGTCGAGTTTTGTGTTTGGGTAACTGACATAACCTTCATTTCAATTTGTCTCGACTTCCTCACCTGTCTTAAACTCTGTTGCCGAAATGTCCAGGCTGTGACATGTGATACAGGTAACGGTTCCATACCAGTGCCTTTTTCAGTAATGTCAGTAAAGTAACGTCATGGATATTGACATGTCAATGGAGTAGGGTGTTTAATTAATCCCGTGTGTCATTTTGGTTAATTTTGGTGGACAAATTTTCAAGATATAAGTATATAAATATAAGTTTCTTTTTGAGCTCAGTGTAGAAGGGTGTGTAGGAAGATGGTTGGTTGGTTGGTTGGTTGGTTGGTTGGGTGGTTGGTTGGTTAGATGGTTGCATAGGCGCCGGAAGTGGGGGGCAGGGGGGCGGCCGCCCCCCCCCCCCCCCCAATCCAAAAAGTGGGGGGCAAAAACGCAAAAACGTTTTTGCCCCCCCAAAAAGCCCCCCCCCCTCAAAAAAAAAAAAAAGGAAAAAAAAGAAAGAAAGGAAAAGAAAAAACTAAATGTATCAGCCAATACTTGTTAATTCTAACGTTTAAAATCTAAGTTATACATCCATTTAACGTTTTCGCTGCGCGCTTCGCGCGCAAACAAATTATCTCAGTTTGTTGTGTAACTTGCGTATGGTATGTCTGGAGCATATGGTCTGGGGTGGATTTTTCTGTACCGGTCCACGTAGTTCCTGCGTAGGCTGTTATTGCTCTGGCTGTTTGTGTGACGTGCACCAAATTGCTTCATTTCAAGTATATGAATGCAAAATCTTCCCCGTGGGAGGGAGATACCCCCTCCTAAACCCTCCCCCTCTCGCCCTGCCCCAGCCCTCCCCCGCTTCGCTCCCTCGGGACTCATTTTTGGCTGTAAGCTATGTTGTTGGATCATACATAATGTGGCATATGGTTTAGGTTTTTATGCACCAAATTGCACCATTTCAAGTATAAAAATGCAAAATCTTCCCCGTGGGAGGGGGATACCCCCTCCCAAACCCTCCCCCTCTGGCTCTGACCCAGCCCTCGGTCGCTTCGCTCCCTCGGGACTCATTTTTGGCTGTAAGCTATGTTGTTGGATCATACATAATGTGGCATATGGTTTATGTTTTTATGCACAAAATTGCACCATTTCAAGTATATAAATGCAAAATCTTCCCCGTGGGAGGGGGATACCCCCTCCCAAACCCTCCCCCTCAAATCCCAATAAAGAACATTTAACACGACGTAAGGAAATATAGTGTAATGTAGAATCCTTAAAGAGAGATTTGAGTCAAGAAAATTGGAATGATATTTATTTTGAAAGAGATGTGAATAGTTCTTATGAAAAATTCATAAATAAACTTCTTTGTCTTTATGATAAAAATATACCCCTCACAAGAATTAAATTAAGTAAAAAGAGAAATTAACAACCATGGATTACTCAAGGTATAATTAAATCAATATCTACTCGAACTCGCTTATATAAAATATCATTGCGATTACCTACAAATGAAAATCAAAATAAATATAAAAAGTACCGTAATAAATTAACTTCAATTATTCGTTTATCACGCAAATTATATTATTCTAGTAAAATTTAAAACAGTAAAGATAATAATAAATTATTATGGCAAACAATTAATGACATTTTAGGGAAGAAAAGAAGTACTCTAAATAATATTGAATTTAAAGATAATGGGCATCCCATTCAAGATTCAAGACCTAACTGATGTTGCTAATGCATTCAATAGATACTTTAATAATATCGGACAAGATTTAGCTTCTAAAATAATTAATAAAAAGGATGATTTTTTTGATATACTTAAACGATAATGTTAATCAATCCTTATTTTTTAATCCAACAAATATTCACGAGATTTTAGATATTGTACGTTCCTTAAAATGTAGTAAATCTAGCGGCTATAATGAGTTAAGTGTATTTTTATTAAAACAAATAATTTACTTTATAGCTCGATCCCCCGTTATTACACATTTTTAATTTATCTCTCTCTCAAGGAATTTTTCCCGACCCACTCAAAATTGCGAAAATAATTCCGATATATAAAAAAGATGATCAATCTAATATTGCAGACTATTGACCAATTTCTTTATGACCAAGCATTTCTAAAAATTTTGAAAAAAATATCATATAAACGGTTATATTCTTTCTTAATTATGAATAATTTATTGATTTCTAATCAATATGGATTCAGAAAGAATCATTCTACTGATTACGCCATTCTACAATTAAGTGATAAAATAATTGATTCCATTGCTAAAAAAGAACACACTGTAGGTGTTTTTATGGACTTATCGAAGGCATTCGATACTATGGACCATTGTATATTAATTCGTAAATTAAAAACATATGGAGTTAGAGGAACTGTACTTTCTTGGTTTGAAGATTATTTGCGTAATAGACAACAATATGTTATTTTTTAATCTAAAAAATCTACTATATCCACTGTGAAGTGCGGAGTACCACAAGGCTCTATTTTAGGTCCCTTACTGTTTGTAATATATATGAATGATATTGTAAATGCATCACCACTCCTAACATATGTTTTGTTCGCAGATGATACTAACGTATTTTATTCACATACATACTTAAACATTCTTATTACAACCCTCAATTTAGAATGAAATAAACTATAATTTTGGTTCAAATCCAATAAACTCTCTCTAAATATTAATAAAACAAATTGTATGTATTTTAAAAATATACACTCTAAATATGCACCTCATTTTAAAATGTTAATAGATGATATGCCCATAATTGAAAAAGAAGTTACTACATTTGTAGGTGTAATGATTGATTCAAACTTAACTTGGAATAGTCATATTAATAACATTTGTATGTTAGTCTCGAGAGGCATAGGCATTCTATATAAATTAAAATATTGTCTTTCACAAAAGTCACTATTTATGCTTTATAATTCTCTCATCTTGTCACACATATCTTATTGTAACATTGCAGGCGCGGATCTACGGGGGGGGGGGGGGGGGGGTTTAGGGGTTTAACCCCCCCCCCCCCCCTTGGGCTGCCAAGTGAAAATGTATCAGTGAAAAAAGTGACAAAAAATCACTTACGGGGGTTTAAAATAGCATCGTCATTGGGTCAAACCCCCCCCCCCCCCCCCCCCCCTTAGCAAAAAGCTAGATCCGCCCCTGCATTGTATGGGGGAATAGTAATAAGATGAAAATTATGTTAATTTATCGTCTTCAAAAGAAAGCATTCACATTATATAGCCCATACTGATCCAATATTTTATGAAATAAAAACATTACAAATTGCTGATATTCATATTTTTCAAATTGCAATCTTTATGTATACATTTTCGATAAATACTATACCATTAGCATTTCGAAATATGTTTGTGTACAATAGTAGTATACACTCATATCCTACACGACACTCATCCGACTTCCATTTAACTAACCCAACAATTATTATGGCCTATAAATCAATAAGACACCATGGTCCAGACATTTGGAATGCTTTACCTGACAAAATGAAACACTCTGCATCTCTTTATTCTTTTAAAGCTTCGATGAAAAATATTTAATATCCAAATATTCATAAACATAATCAGGGTCTAAATTATTGTAATTG
Organism: Echinarachnius parma; assembly: GCA_037951105.1. Lineage (NCBI taxonomy): Eukaryota > Metazoa > Echinodermata > Echinoidea > Clypeasteroida > Echinarachniidae > Echinarachnius > Echinarachnius parma. The sequence continues at coordinate 18,422 of JBAMJV010007483.1, forward strand.
TTTATTTATATTGATTAATTTTAAGATAACTAGTTTATAAACAAAATAATCAAACACTTATTGCACATGCACTCACCCACATGCACACACTTGCATTTTGTTTTTCTTTCTTTCTTCCCATTTTCAATTTGGTTTTTCTTCAGATACTTTCTGAAAAATCACTTGTGCGTGACACTCTATTTCAGTATATACTCCAATAACAGCGCCATGTACCCCTCCCCTCCTGGCTGCTATCGACTCAAGCATTCATCCTTATGATAGTTTACCCCTGCATTTATTTTGATTATTTGCATTACATTCATTTGATTTAAGTTCTGAATTATATATGTATTTTCTTTTTTTTTTAAACATCAAATGTCACATTTTATGTTAATCAATTGTATTATATACTTGTATTGTTGAATATGTTGATTTTGATTTGTTTTCATTAATAAATGCAGAAAAACATCTGCTAAAAAAAAAGGAGATTTCATGCCCTATTTTTTCAGGCATGCTGTTAAGTGGCATTTTCTTTCAATTCATATAAGACAATAACCTCGCAACTTTAAAAAATTCGGCTTGCAAAAAAGGGACAGTCCCTTTAAAGTGGGCCGCTAAACCAGTCAATTAGCTTAGAAATGGTATTCAAAGCAATCACAGAAAACCGAAAACACATTTCCACTAGTATAAAAGCATTCCGTGATTTACTATTAAAGCCCCCGCCCATTGTATTCGCGCATTCGGCGGCGTAGCAAAAATTAATTCATTAAAGACGGAAGTTACATAAATCCGTACAGACTTATCTGAACTTCCGCATCCAATTACATCATACGCCTTTCTGTAACAGCGGCAGCGTTGCGCCCTTTCATTTCGAGTCTTTTTTATGGACAATTAAAAAGCCATGATTCGTTTGATATTGCACTGGGACCTGCTATAATAATCTATGAAGTACATTACAGTATAAAAACCTACCGTCCATCCACCTCCATCGGTCTCCATGTCACAGAACACGATGAAAGGATCCTCGTCATCATCTGGGTAAACGGCATAGCGGCCACTAGCGTTGAAACCCGCTGTCTGGACCTCTTTGCAGTCCCTGGGCCGGTGGGTCAGAGTGGAAGGGTTGGTTTCGGGATCAACACTAGGTGTATTGCTCCTGATCTCATCGAGTTGCATCAGGATTCTGCTGTTCATGTTAAACACGGCCCTGACAATCGGTAGAAGTTCGCTGTTGTTCATGTTAAACAGGGCCCTGGCAATCGGCAGAAGCTCGTCACAACTCAAGCAGCTGGCATTACATTCGATGGGTTTGACATCCACGGTAACATCATGACTTGAGTCAAAAGTTGTGATCTGCACAAAAGTATATAAATGCAAAAATATGGATAATCTTCGACAGTTGCGTGCATGCACCCGTTTGGTCGACAATAATAATAATGACAGCGAAACTCCAAACTTGAACTTAAAACTAAATCTTAAAGTTAACCCTAATAAGGCCTCCGCGATTTTTTTTATTGCTCAAAAACACGGTAAGATGACGCGCCTCTGCTTGGTGACTTTTTTCTTTTGGGTCTTGCGCATATTTTAAAACAAAATTTTGAAAATCGGACCTACCGTTACGAAGTCACGTGACCTTTTGTCTATGCATGTCAGCCCGAAAATCGCTCAATTTCGTGATTTTTTGTACAAAACATATGGAAATATCAGTTTTCGTAAAAAGAGGTATATCATTGGTTATTTGGTCTTGTTTACATTTCATATGTTTGTTTTGGGGTTCAAAATAGTTGAATTATAGTTAGAAATAAAATAAACAACAAAAACAATACAATACATAAGTTTTTAAAAAAAACAAAGAAATACATAAGAAATTATAAAAACAATAGAAAACATAAGGAAGAACCTTTCTCTTCCAAATGTTTTTGTCGTATTATTATTCTAAATGCTCTAAAGAATATATGTAGTGAAAACCAATGTTTAATTATGAAGAATATATGATTTATGGGTAAAAATATGAATTGTATGACCTTATTTGCATAAATTACCATAAATATGCAAATTAATGAATTTTTCAAAAAATTGAAATTACCATTGTATTCTATACACTTCACTCATCATGTGTGCAAATTTTCACGGCGATCGGCCGCTTCGCGGCCGAGATCTTAGGGGGGGGGGGGGGGCCATAATGCCCCCCCCCCCCCCGGCCTGCTGAAGACCTCAAATAGCCCGGCCTTTTTAGGGTTAAACCGCATGACTCTTGAATAGCCAATCAAACATTGGAATATTAATACCAAAACTCTCATCATTCGGAAATGTGTACGTTATTGTATAAATCTTACAACTACATGTTGATCAGTCTGTACCTACTAAAGCTGTCACATTTCATGAAACGTATAAACCATTGATATATTGTGAGATAAAATCATTAAATAAAAGCAGACAGCAATATTGGCACCTGAAGACAAAGACTTGCACGCAGTTATAGCTGCAATAATATTAGCTAAAGACTCATCTTATGATAGATGAATTTATACACTTAGAATATAATAATTGCTTAAAAGCAATACTGCTGATTGGTATCGTCATATAAACTCATTACTCAAGGACCTCAAGATCAACCATCGATTGCAATACCAAGGTCCCGTTACAGAAAGAAATGCAATCATTTTTACAATTAATTGTAAGTCAGAGATTGTGCGTGTTTAAACCATTCAGATTTGGGCATTTAGAACATATGATCAGAATTAAAAATTAGTAACTTACAATCGATTGGATCTCTATCTGCAACGGGGCCCATGTCTTGCAGCTGATAAACCTGATCATTTCAACAAAGCAGCCGATTGTATAGGTTTTCCCATTTATTTTAACACTTTTGTCATTCAATTTCTCATTACCTTGTCATTCAAATTCGTTCCAATGAAAAACGATACCAAGAAAAGTAATTTTGGACGTGTAGTTTTTGTTTTAGGGCGCTTTGAGTGAGACCATGTCAGGTTCCTATTTTTGTCAATTTATACCAAGTCAGTGTCTGATAAATGAGACTTACTGCCCGTAATACTAGTGACCAATTAAGCCCATTCTCTCGGCACCGCTCGGCACACGGCTGAATGCACACTAACAATGTCGCGCGGAATATTCACGTGTTCAATAGTATGTAGGGCAATAAGTCTCATTTATCAGGCACTGACTTGGTAAAAAATGACAAAAATAGGAACCTGACATGGTCTCACTCAAAGCGCCCTAAAACAAAAACTACTCGTCCAAAATTACTTTTCGTGGTATTGTTGTTCATTGGAAAGGACACCCTATCCGATGGACATGTTCATTATGTTACTTTACTTTGGGAAGTGCCCCGTTCCGTTATTTCTGGGCCACCCTGTATTAAGACTAGATAGGGAACTCGGTCAAAATTAAGTTCGTCAAATTACAAGCTCTCGTTTTTGGTCTTGCATATTCATGAGGCGCCGGATGATCCCATATAAGCCATTTCTCATGTAAAAGTGTTTGAAGTGTTGTCAAACTGTACAGCAGCCAAATTCTTCTGAACATGCGCAGTTCAGCTCGTTTTAAAGGAGGGGTGCAATCCCGGCTTTGATTCAGGTTTATAGCTTTAAATATGTGCCTTTATTGATATACCACACTCTTTTTTTCAAAGAAATCCTTAAGTTGGGAAAAAAGGTAAATTTCATGCAACTTTTTTGCTTTATTACGCATCGGCGTTCCATGCTCCTAAAAAAAGTCATTTATAGCAGAGCGGAAATGTGCGCACGTGTCACCCGATTCATGACATCACTTGCAGACCGCAACGCGGAGGAATGTGCATTGTTTACATGCAGAGCCTATGACTTGCTTGTAAAACAAACTCGTTTTTGCTTGTAAATTGAGGTTTTACTGAAAATGCTTAAGAATTGCTAAGAAATGAATTGTAGCAGGATGCAGCTACACATCTGAGTGTATATCGTCCCATGATATAAACCTGAACAAATGTTTGCAAATATTGAAACAAATGGAAATAATATCTCTGTGTCAACGTGAGTATTGTACTCAGCGTGTACGTCTATGACCGAGCTAAACTGCGATTGCCTGCCGGTGACGTCACAAAGATGACGTCATTTTTTGTTCGCCCGGGACTCAGTTTTTTTACGGGGGTTCCGAAAGAGAATTTACAAGTTGATTTTTTTATTTTACCGGGTTTTCCCACGAGGAAAATATGTTTGTATTAGTAATCTTCATGAAAATCTACCTTAGATACAGTAAAACCCAATTTTGAGGCAGTTTTCTTGTCACCATACCTTTAAACGAGTGGTTGGTTTGTTTTTTTCTATGGCGCTGTATTTGTGACGCGAAACATCATGAATTTTCATAAAATGTCATTCTTCTGCGCATGTGCGATGACCGTTCGCTTTCCCTACAAATACTTTTTTGATTAACGTGGGAGGGCAAGTGAACAGGTCATGAATATTCAAGACAACAAAAAAAACAGAACTTCAAATAATGTTGACACGACACTTGCACGTACCGTATACAGAGTTACACCCTCAAGGATGAGAAGACTCAATACAGCAACACTCAGCAGGGTCACGAGGATGTTGTAGCCATTCCTGAGAACCGGACAACCAGTGGCGGCAACTGAGTCTGACGAAGAGCCCATGATGAAGTAGCCGGGGATATAGATTGTAGAATTCGAAAGACTGCGGATTGAAATTGGAAGACACTATCACGACTCTGTAGACAGATATATGGCCGCCCTCATATTGTAAACATAATCGTCTTATTCAACGTCATTGCAAACTCAAGTACAGAATGTGTTAATATAGGTTCTCTTTGGGTGTTTCGTTTTAATGGTATAGTATAGGCCTACGGTGCAAGATCTCCGCTTGTTCTTTTGTATAGACTTACGACGTACACCACAACATTTCACCCAGTTCCCGGCGGTATCACGTCATATTCAAAAGGGGGACACATGATCGTTCTCGAAGTAAAACAAATTACCCCCTATTTGCGGCGTTTCGATAACATTTTCAGCAATTTATACCCACTTTAAAAAGGGGTACAAATTAGCATACAAAAATACCCCTAATTTTGGCATTTCAAGTTGACATTAATCAAAATATCCCCTTTTTTAAGACATCAAGTACACAAATGAAATATTATACTTTGTGGCCAAAAAGGTACACTATTTTCAAATTTCACGGACGTTTAAATGAAATTTGTACCCTTTTTATCATCTCCGCGAACATAGTCATGTAATATACAGTGTACCCAAGAATTATTTGGACACCTTGAACAAATCACTTTAATTTTAATGATGCTAGAACAAATTTTGAAGAAAATGTTGGGTTAAAAGCTGCCTAAAATTCATTGTATGTGTTTATTAGATGCTGCTTTGTTGAAATCAAGATAAAATATAAGACCATTTTTGAAAAATTATCAAAATAGTTAGATTCCTATTTTTCAGGGTGTCCAAATAGTTGTTGGTTACACCTGTATATCCCTTTATCCATTTTTCTTTGTTCGCGAACACAATGTTGCGAAATTGTGAACGATCATGCGTACGTGTCCACGACCAATATGCAGTGACACCCCTGGGGAACCAATAATGTGCTAGAATTTTAGCAACACGTTTGGTGAAACCTCCCGATTTGCTGAATTAACAGAAGTTTCAATAATTGAAATCTAGGTATACTTTAAAAAAAGAAGAACGATTCAGTATTGACAACACAACCATGAACAACAAGATATTTACATTTTCAGCTTCCTCTTTTTTTTAAATCAGCATAGTTAACCATTTATGGTTCTTCGAAATCTCGAGAAAGACGTAGCATTGTATACAAAAAGTTTTCTGAAAATAACATGGATATCGAGTTACATTTGAATAAAGCTGTAACATAATGCAAAATCCATTTTCTCATAATCAAATCGACATAATTATTAACTATTCTGAAGCCAAAAAAGGAAATGTTACTGTCACGAAAAGATCGTGTAACGTAGTATTGGATTAAAGATGCAATTATTATTTATCTTGAAACTGCGATAAGCACGATAAGAAGACAGCATAAGAGAAATTTAAGTTATTTCCAAAAACATTGTCATACAGTACCTGGGTTTTACAAGTCAATGATGTTTCTTCCAAGTTGAAGAGAAAAGTGCATCCCCAAAACTACACGCAGTGTAACTGACCTCAACACTCGATAATGATCATAAAAGTTGCGGGGCGAATGCATTTATATGTAACCCCAGGCCCAGGATCGACTTCAATAAATCTAGTTTAGTTACCACTGATTGGCTATTTGTGGTTACGCGATTATAACCGAATTTCGTAATACATATTCGCTGGGTAAGCGAAGGGGACCATTGAATCGTCATCTCGGCTTTGTCGGAACGAACTCCCTGCTGAAAAAAAAAATGCATAATCGGTTATTGAAGCTTAGCGAGAGGAAACTTATTATTAAGGTTACCTACACAACTTTTGTTTGTTATTAACAATTATTTATTATTATTCGTATAAATTTAGTTTAATCTATCCCTTTTTGTTAAAAAATAAATGATACCCTTATTTGGCAAGAATTCTTTAAACAATAATATGAACATGTACAAAATGTTTTTTTTTTCAATAAAAAAATGCGATGAAAGAGAAGATAATACATAAATCGTTAAAAAATGCATTTTCAGACTGTTAATCTTCTTCAACAAACGATTGGAGTTGGCTCTACTGCGGTACTTGAGGCGGGAGCTTCCCCTTACCGATTGACATAATGTATTGTACTGCTTAAAAAAACTACTCTTAAAAATCATGTCCATCCTGTCAAAGCCAAATTGCAAAAGTTGCGAGATTATTCTTTTTATATGAAAGAAACTGTAATTTAATAGTGTGCATGAATCATCCCAATTAAATGCATTCTTTCATTTTAACATAGATTGCAAGGAATTAAAAATGTCTTCTTGTCTGTTGAAAGAAAATGCATTTTCTTTTACCAAAATTCCCGTATGCTTAAACTTGAGGAAACACATCCATTAAATTTTGCGTGCAAGAAAGTTTTTTTTCATATTATGTTTCCATACTATGTTGTTAAAAAAAATAATTCAAATCAAATCACAGTTAATACACAGATACCTAGACAAAAAACAGCTGCTTTAATTAAGAATCGGGAAGTTGCCCTAGGGAAATTAAAAATGACCCCCGTTGGAACCAAACATATTGAGGTCATAATAAATACACAGATACCTGGACAAAACACAACTGCTTGGGGAAGTTGACTAGGGGAAAATCAAAGAAAACCCCCAAGGGAACCAACATATTCAGGTCATCAATAGCTGAGGTTGAACGGTATTCTTAATCAATTCTCAAGCATTGTAATCTCTTCGCGTAGGCGTCGTTTATCATTTCCCTTTGATCTATACTCATAAAGGAAATAGTACTCATGAACCCTTCCAACGACTAAACGAGTTTTTTTTTTTAAGAAAATTAAATTGACACAAGATAAAGCAATATGTTTGTCTATCTTTCCGCATGGATCGTTGCCCTTCTTCAAATAAACGATTGGAATTGTTTCTAAATTACAGGTATTGGTAAGGGGGAAATTCCCCTAACCGATTGACGTATAATGATGTATCGCACTGCTTGAAAAAATGCCCTTAAAGGAACTACAGCGTCTAATGTCCTAATTTTCACAATTAGGCTCTCTATAAGTAATTTTTCCTCAAGAAAAAGAATTTGGCAGTCATTGAAATCAATACATTTTGGGGTAATTAGTAAATGTCTAATTGTCATGGGAACGCCCCTTTTAAATCACCAAAATGTGACGTCATCTAAAGAACTTCGCCCCATAGTCTCTGTACACGACGCCTCTCTAAATTCTCTAGATGACGTAAGCTGATGGATTGTCAATCACATGTCAATCACACTGCTGATTTTGGACCCTAGATGTGGGCGGGGCGTAAACTGGCTGCTAAATGAGATTGGGCATCAGAAAATTAGCCTAAAATCACTACTGTGTTTATTTTCATAGAGTTTTTTCGGCAGACCTAGTTTACAAGTCATTAAATATGGAATAAGTGCCAAAATACGTTGTATTCTTTAGTTCCTTTAACAATCTATGGAAATGCATTCATGCCTTCAGAAGGCAAATATATTATGATGGAAAGAAATAATTGTTCTTGCACGCAAACAAAACACATTTCTACATAATAGCTTTTAACCAAAAAGGGCTAAATCCACTTTTTCAACTTCCGAGGAAAACAGGTTTCTTTGTCCCACTTTGTACACGTGCCTATGGGAATATGAAAATTGAACTTTCTTTATTTTGATTTTGAGTGATTTATTTGTCGTAAAATGTGGATTCCTAGATAGATACGTAGATTATACATGTAGATATATCGTTAACTCAATTTGTATGGAAAGTGGATTTAGCGTCTTTTGGAAGTGAGCTCTTCAATAATCGAATAGATATCTTTCCTGACGTTTAAACATACGGGAATTTTAGTAAAAGAAATGCATTTTCTCTCAACAGAATCACATACAAAAAAACCTGCTATTTCAAATTCCTTGAAATTAAATAATGCATTTAATTGGATTGATTCATGCAGACTATTTTCATATACATCAAGTATATAAGGCCATCCTATTTTTGCAGTATGAAACAAATGGAATGACGAGATATACATACTGTCTTACCAAAAAAGAAGCATGAAAGCATGAAAGTATGAACTTATACATTTGAAGAACAGTGTTCATAAGATGCCCTCAAAGTATAATTTCTTTAGATATATAGAAACCGTGTCGTTTCAATTAAGTGCCGATTACCAAGATTATTGTGTGAACATGTTATGCTTGAATCTAAATGGTACCACCACCTTAAAATGATATTTTCATATAAACGATAAAAGGTACCTTTTTAGTTGTCTAACCCACCAAAAAGTTCAGAAAAATATGTTTCCAGAAAAATTAAATAATTGGTAAAAAGCATCACAATACTACAACATGTGTTCATTTGTCTGCATACGAAGACTACCTTTTGTCTAGGATGAACACATCTTCCTGATTCTATTAATTCTAAACGTATGCGTGAATAGAATTGGCGCACTCCCAGACATTTGGGGCGTAAGGAACCATGAGGCCACAATGGTTCCGTAAGTGGTAGTAATTAATTGCATTGTTTATGAATTACACAAACCTTTGCAAATAATATTGTTGGGCATCTATTTGATATCACAGAACGGTACCAAAACATATAATTATGTGTTGTTATTTACCTGGTGGTCCCCGTTCAAAGGAGGGTGTTTGTAGTATGTGTGCGTATCCATACCAGCCTTTTTATGGAACATGATTAACACATAATTGTTCATACATTAAGTATAATAACAATTTGTACTTAAGGTAAGAGAAAAACTAGATTAGACCAGTGGTCATTACTACCTACTGGCCACCCAGAAACCAGAACACGGAAGCCAGAATAAATTCAAAACTTCTTGTGAAAAAACAATAATGATTTTTTTCCCATCAGAATGCATTTGCCTTCTGAAGGCATGAATGCATTTCCATGGATTGCAGTTTTGTTCAAGCAGTGCGATACGTACGTCATTACGTCTATAGGTTAGGGGAATTTTCCCCTACCAGTACCAGTATTATAGAGACAATTCAAATCGTTTATTTGAAGAAGGTCAACGATCCATGCGGAAAGAAAGACAAACATATTGCTTTATGTTGTGTTAAAGTAGAAATTCAAAGGGAATAGAATCAAGTTATTATGGTTTATTTTATGATAGAATGAGTTATTAAAGCAATTTGTGCAGTTAACAAGTCATGAAAGTGTTCAGTTTCATGTTTTATGAAAATGAAATTTTAGTGAATTGACCCTCCCCTTTACCATGAAATCGGCACAGCAAAGTGGCTCTGTGCGTGACGTAATAGCCGGGCTTTGCGCTCCCGACAGCTCTAGCTCGAAATGCGATCTACACGCAATTGTTCATAGAGTGGACGCAGTTCTACTCTCTCAAAAGGATTGAATATTGCCTAAATAATCAATATCTGACACACAGTTGTCCTCTCATGTCCTGAAACATATCCTAATGTCAATATTCATGTCATTATTGGCATTGAAAAAGTGTCAATCTCCGTAAAATAACTGTTTACAACTCAATCCATTTTGCCGAATTGTTGTTCATATGTACACGGAGATAGTATGAAAAACAAATCTATTATAGCTGTGTTTCAAAAGAAAATTACCTAGTAGAATCATGTTCCGAGCCTTTGTTAATTAACAATATATAATATTTCTTATCCATTTCAATATGTCAATAACTGGTAGAATAGTGTATTTCTCACCGTTTTGTTTTGGTTTTGTTTCGTTTCGTAAAAGTTTCGTCCATCGAGAAATACATGCAAGCGCACGATCGTATACCCGGCCGTATGCATATTGTGTATGTTATTGAACTAAAAGTAGTTCCAAAGTATGCGCTATATTCGAAGCTTTCTACAGTCCACACGATCACGATCTCGCTCTAGAATTACATCTGGCAGTTCAACATGGATGAAGAATTTCAACAAAACAGCCTGTTAATAGACTTCGAAGTATCCGTGGAGGAGCAAGCTAGCTAGCTAACACGTGCACTCGTTTGTTTTGATGTGCGCAGGAAATGTAAATCCGCCAGCGCTATCAGCCGTATAGGTAATGCGGCTGCCAATGTTCAGAGAAATCGCGGATGAATCGTAACAACACAGGAGATCGCGAATCTAATTCACTCGACTTTTCAAGCTAAACCATGAAACTAGCCATGACAGATCGACTAAAGTAATAACTATTCTTCGTTTTTTTAAATTTCATTTGATTCATAATGATTATTAACTGTTTGTTTCCATAATGGAAGTGGTAAATTCTCCGTCTGATATGTCAAAGTGAAACTACATGTTGGTAAAAAAAATCTGTGCAGGCCTACTGCACAACACAGTCGTATAGTTTCCCCTTCTTTTTTCACCCTTTTTCAACTTTTTTTGTCACAAACAATACATTTGTTGGAATATCATGATGAAAATATAAATGAGGAGCAAATTACAAACAATGTAGTATTATAATTTATTCTTGGTAAGGGAAAAATAGCACATAAGTTGAAGCTTGCATTTCCAGCCTGGTATGTTATACGCTTATCTAATGTACATACAACCGCGGCAGCCGCCTGGGCTTCAAGCCCGGTTCTTACGTCACAGCTAAAGGCCGTTTCGTGTAGCGATTGAGCGAATTTGTCCCTGGGAATAGGGTGATATTTTCACCCTAATTTCGCTTTTATGGACGCGTTATATTGTTTGAATGTCAGTAAAGCTCATTATATGGCTTATAAGCTTTCTGTAGATATGAATATCGTCATATTTAGGGGTTTTCTTTGATTTTCTCCTTTAAGTGTTAAGTTTCTGTTAAAAAAAAACCTCGTTTAGTCGTTGGAAGGGTTCATGACTACTATTTCCTTTTATGAGTATAGTTCAAAGGGAAACCACAAGCAACGCCTACGAGAACAAATCTTACACTCAATGATTTATAACAATACTGATAAATCTCTGTGTATTGATGACCGCAATATTTTTAGTTCCCACGGGTGTAATCTTTGATTTTCCCTAGGGCAACTTCCCGATTCTAAATCAAAGCAGTTGTTTTGGTCTAGGTATCTGTGTATTTACTATGATTTGATTTGATTTAGTTATTATTTTTCCAAATGTTTAACAACATAGTATGGAAACATAATATGGAAAGTAAATTATACATGTACGCAAAAAAATAAAAAACACGTTTTTACATGTAATTTAATAGAAATGTTTCCTGAAGTTTAAACATACGGGAATTTTAGTATATAAAAAAGAGAGTTTTCTTTCAACAGAATCACGAACAAAAAAGACATTTTAAATTCCTTGCAATGTATGTTGAAAAGAAAGAATGCATTTAATTGGGTTGATTCATGCACAATATTAAATTACATTTTCTTTCGCGTGGCAGTCAAGGCACCTACTTGAAATGACTGATACTTTGAGTTTATCTCAATTAATTAATTCTCCCACGAGAGTTACTGTAAATACGTCACCATTGGTAGATGTCATAATTATTTGTTAATGACACAAGTAAAGTTAGGAAATATCTTGTTATACCAGTATCTTTGAGTGACCATTACATGATTTATTGCATATGGGGCAAAGAAAAGTTGTTTAATGAAAATGTACATAAATATACAAAATAGTAGGAATGTAAGAAAGTAAATATTGAACAATACAGGGTGGCTCAGAAATAACGGAACGGGGCACTTCCCAAAATAAAGTAACAAAATGAACATGTCCATCGGACTAATATTCTACACAAAATATTAGAGTTATGTTAGAGTCAATTTGAATATTAGTAACATCGTTTTGAAAATTTAGATGTAATGTATTATGATCAATAAAGATAATTAAATATATATCTACCATGTCGTTTCAATTTATTACTGATTATTGTATGAACATTTGTATGATCGGTCATAGAGTGTGTTTGTAGCATAAATGTGTGAGTAAATGATCCATACCAGTGGATTCACGGGACACAGTCTTCTGCATGCAATAAGAGATCTAGTAACGGGATAGTAACTACACTGGGCCCCAAAAGAAACTTATAATTTTTCACATGATTATATCCTAAAATCATGTCCATCAAAATTAACCAAAATGACACACCGGATTACTTAAATACTCTAAACACATGCCAGTAACCAAGCAGTTGACCCAATTGACACAACAGCAAAAAGCACTGACATGGAACAACTTCTGGGACCACATGTCACACACAGTAAAATGGACAATCCGCCTGTTAATACACACGCTCAGCGCAGCTCTACAGGAAGAGAGGAATGATCTCACCAAGCCTGTATCATAGCCTAGTGGACAGCATGCGTATCAGATGCACTGAATGATTCCAAACACATGGTGGACACACCCACTGTTGAGTTTTGTGTTTGGGTAACTGACATAACCTTCATTTCAATTTGTCTCGACTTCCTCACCTGTCTTAAACTCTGTTGCCGAAATGTCCAGGCTGTGACATGTGATACAAGTAACGGTTCCATGCCAGTGCCTTTTTCAGTAATGTCAGTAAAGTAACCTCATGGATATTGACATGTCAATGGAGTAGGGTGTTTAATTAATCCCGTGTGTCATGTTGGTTAATTTTGGTGGACAAATTTTCAAGATATGACCATGAGAAAAAATATAAGTTTTTTTTTGAGCTCAGTGTAGAAGGGTGTGTAGGAAGATGGTTGGTTGGTTGGTTGGTTGGTTGGTTGGTTGGTTAGATGGTTGCATATGCGCCGGAAGTGGGGGGGAGGGCAGGGGGGCGGCCGCCCCCGCCCCCCCCCCCCCCCCAATCCAAAAAGTGGGGGGGCAAAACGCGTTGTTGGATCATATGTGGCATATGGTTTATGTTTTTATGCACAAAATTGCACCATTTCAAGTATATGAATGCAAAATCTTCCCCGTGGGAGAGGGATACCCCCTCCCAAACCCTCCCCCTCTGGCTCTGACCCAGCCCTCGGTCGCTTCGCTCCCTCGGGACTCATTTTTGGCTGTAAGCTATGTTGTTGGATCATACATAATGTGGCATATGGTTTATGTTTTTATGCACCAAATTGCACCATTTCAAGTATATAAATGCAAAATCTTCCCCGTGGGAGGGGGATACCCCCTCCCAAACCCTCCCCCTCTGGCTCTGACCCAGCCCTCGGTCGCTTCGCTCCCTCGGGACTCATTTTTGGCTGTAAGCTATGTTGTTGGATCATACATAATGTGGCATATGGTTTATGTTTGTATGCACCAAATTGCACCCTTTCAAGTATATAAATGCAAAATCTTCCCCGTGGGAGGGGGATACCCCCTCCCAAACCCTCCCCCTCTGGCTCTGCCCCAGCCCTTGGTCGCTTCGCTCTCTCGGGACTCATTTTTGGCTGTAAGCTATGTTGTTGGATCATACATAATGTGGCATATGGTTTATGTTTTTATGCACCAAATTGCACCATTTCAAGTATATAAATGCAAAAGCTCCCTACCGTGGGAGGGGGGGGGACTCCGCTCAGTCACTTCGCTCCCTCGGGCTTGGTCGCTTTATCCTCGCAATGTCTCACTCTCACCTCTGGCTCAAAGTTGGCAACTCTGTGAGTGTGGTTGGGCATGAGCCCCTAAAAACATACATCGTGAGCCCCCCCCCCCCCCTAGGGTTTTGCCCCCCCAATCCAAAACTGCTTCCGGCGCGCCTGGATGGTTGGTTGGTTGGTTGGTTGGTTGGTCGGTCGGTCGGTCGGTCGGTCGGTCGGTCGGTCGGTCGGTCGGTCGGTCGGTCGGTCGGTCGGTCGGTCGGTCGGTCGGTCGGTTGTATGGTTGGTCGGTTGTATGGTTGGTCGGTTGGTCGGTTGGTCGGTTGGTCGGTTGGTCGGTTGGTCGGCTGGCTGGCTGGCTGGCTGGTTGGTTTATAGGTTGGTTGGTATACGCTGCCATGTAACGTCCATTTAATTAATTGGAATTTTCACACAATGCCCAGTTGGCATATCAGACAACAACAATAAACATATTGTATCAACCATTTATCACTTTTTGCACAAGTCGACAAAGTTACTAGTTCCCTTTAAGTATGTTAACAGAGATTCTTGCCAGTCCATGCTTCCAGACGAAATTCCTTGACGGCGTAATGGAAATAAAATTCGCTTAAAGGGATATTCCGGGCCATTCGTTATTTGAATAAGCAGAATAAGAGGCATAATTGGTGAAAAATTGATCAAAATCAGACAAGAAACACGGGAGTTATACCTATTTGAACATCATGTAGTAATGAGCGATCGTTTCAAAATTGCCGCCATATGCAACATCATTGACGAGCAACTCGCCATGGCTTTAGTACATGAAAATACACTTATTTCTCATTTTCGTTGCTAAAAATTAATTTTTCTCTGCTTGTTTTCACGAATTCGTAGAAGAATATCGATGGGCCAACCTCTTTGGAATTTGTAAGCTCATAAATTTGCTTTGTTATTAAGAAAATTTAAATGTTGTAACATTTCCATGTAGAAGTCAAAATGGCTGCAGCTCGCAAGTGACGTCACGATCGATAGCAATTGCGAACGATACTAAAAATCGGAGCAAAGTTCATCCTGTCATAACTTTTTTATTGCTCTACCGTTTTGGCTCAGATTTTCGATCATGATTCTTCATATTCACTTCATTTTATAGCAAACATCACATTTCTGGGGTGGAATTCCTCTTTAATGCATTTGAAGGGGATACTGCCCGAAACATGAGCATTAAACATCCATCACTGGAATGCTTCCTAAGCAGGTAAGTTTGATACTGCGATCCGAAAATATTAAACACGAAAAAATCAGACATAAAATTACAATATAAACATTATAATGTTATTATTCGAAGAAAAAACAAATAAAACTGATAAAATTGATATAATAATATGTATAACAATACATATCAAAACTAATTTAATCGCTGTAGCTAGGCGCTTGATAGATGACTATTTTATAATACATTCAGATTCAAACGATGCCTTTTTACAGACTATTTTTAGGAGCCCTTCTGTTCAGGAGTAGGCCTATTATGTATTTCACAACACATCAGTTAATCACGAAAAAACGCTAAATCTAAAAATGACTTATAAGTAGGGTGTTTAAAAGAATACTCAACACTTGTCTGCCTTTGATCTCGGCGAGAATTAGCTGTTTGGCAGACATACTTGCGGTGCCAAACAGACCATTTTTCAGTGTGTCATTTTCTGACAAAAAATGTATTGTGCTTGTGTATAAGAGGCATTCCCCACTATTCAATATTGTTTGCAGAAAAAAGGTGCGTCTTATACACCGAGATATATGGTAATTTTTGTAAAAACATGATCTGCTATAACATAAAATGAATTATAATGTTGCTTCGCGTACTGTTTACCATATTATTGCACGCACGCACCCACGCACGCACACGCACACGCACACACACTCACACACACACACACACACACACACGCACACACACATACTTACCCGGGCATACTTGTGGGCACCCGACTTGTGGGGGTACTTGTGCTACTACAGGCTGAAGGAGTGCTACTACAAACTTTTTTTTCACAAAATCTTTGCAACGAAAAAAGGCAACTTTCTGAGTGCATGGGAGGGTAGGGGTGTGTCTAGAAAAAAAAAATCCTCGAGTATCAATCATGGCGCACAGTCACAAGATTTTGTCACATAACTCTTTGAAGCTAAATACGCCGATTTAAGGCTATTCCTTAGTGGGGTCTATGATTTATTCCCCACAAGGAAAAAAATACCCCCCAAGTATATAATTGTTCCCACACGAGACCCCACAAGAATGCCGGCGTGAGAACACACACACAAACACACACACACACACACACACGCACACACACACAAACACACACACACACACACACACACACAAAAAAAACACACCCACACACAAACAAAAACACCACCACCACCACCAATTGAAATTGCATGGTTATTATATTTATCGCTTGTTACATATGTTGTTGCTTAGAAATTTGATATTAAAATGGGTGATTAATTCATTTTGTATTTATTTTCATATGTTTTACATAAATTATGTATTATGGTAATGTATTATGATCACTTATAGGGGTAGTTCAGTTTTGGTATTGAGGGCGCTGCACAAAATAATTTTGTTTGTGAGATAATGAACTACTGAGTGTAAAATTTGAAAGAGCATACAATTTTAATGACAGACTTAACTTTATTTGATCAAAATCGGTTTAGAAACGGCTAAAATATCAATAAATATATCTGATCGGAATAAATCTGGGCCCCAGATTTACTCAATGATTTTTTGTTTAATTTTTAAAATACTTACCGTACTTTCTCAAAAATGTTCGCAGGAGGTTTTTAGATAGTTGTTGATGATCTCTCTATTTAATCATTATTTCAACAAAACATCACATGCATAATTTTGTATGAAAATGGTTGTAACCAATGTTTTTTTAGAGAGCGCCCTCTTGTGTTTTAATGGCTCTTTTTGAATGATAACAGGCTTTTTACTTGGTAGTTTGTAATTTTCTATACCTTTCGAGCATGGTGGAGTTAAATGAATAGTTTTTGAAAATTTGAGCACAATCGGTCAAGAAATAAGAAAACTATGGCTCTTTGAAAAGAGCCGTGTATTGTTTTGAGTGACTCAAATTGGCAACGCACTCTGGCAAAGTTGTGGACAACTCCCCACACATTGTGTACACAAAATTAAAATTTTGTTCAATTTTCTCAAAATCTAGTTTTACCCTTCGTTCGAGTTCAACATATGTTTTGTAGAATACTTTTATACATAACATATCATGAGTTGGGGGAATGGAAAAATGTGACCATGAAGAAAACTGTAAAAATGGGAACATTTGTGTACAAAACATATGGGGAGTTGTCCACACACTTATCAGAGTGCCTTGCCAATTTGAGTTCCCCATAGGAATAAATGGACATCTTTAAAGAGCTGTAGTTTTCTTGTTTCTTGCCCGATTATGCTCTAACTTTCAGAGATTATTCCTCTTAATCTCTTCAAGCCTAAGAAAGCAACATTTTGCTTGGGTTTCATTGCCCTTTGGCTATATGCATGACCAGCTATATGTTTGCCACATGCAGTGATCACAATGCAGCGGCACAGGATTCAAGCCTACTAAAAAAAATGGAGCAAAGTAACGGTGGGGCAATTACGTAAGTGTCTCATGATTTGTGCAGTAAATTTCATAAATTTCCTGAGAGTTAATGACATTAGAAAAATCTCTTAGAAATTAACCAAAGTGAGTCAAATCCTGAAAATATTCCAGCGTATCCCTTGATGTATAACCAATATACCGTATTTTTCAACAAAATCATCCAACTGCCCCTTTCATAGTTATAAATACAAAACAGTAAACATCTACATTACAACAAAGCAATACACATTTAAAAGAAAAGAAGAACATTTCTACATGAAGGATGAGATATAAGTTTAACATTTCATTTAATACCAAATCAATCATAGAAAAATAGAACTATATGTTAATAATGCATAGTACAAATATACATTTATGGATATTAATAGCATCAGTAAAAACCTTTTCTTTATAAAAAAAAAAAAACCCTCCAATGTTCCATAGAAAGGTGATTTACATGTGAGCAATTTAAATACCGAGTGTCAGATAAAAACGTGTCACTTTTTTAAAAGGTAAATCAACAGATTTTGCAAGGACTCTATTCCCATGCGTTGAAGCAGGAGATAGCTAAAAGAATTAAGAGTACATTTTTGTTCGGGTGGATAATTATGTTGCATAATTCACACTAAATTTTAAATAATAATTTATTTGTTTTCATAAGTACATTGCAAAATGTGGGCCTCATAAAGCCTGTGCAAATTTGAGAAGCTTTGCACAAGTCCATGACTGTGTCATGTTTATAACAACTATCAATTTTAATTTGTTCTTTTAATCTATGTTCTCCTGATGTCATTCATAGCATTTCAGTACACCGAAGACGGAATCCTCATTTATAAGGCCACCATTGCTAGAATATTCTTTGGATTTATAAGTTTATGTTGGTCTTATATGAGATCTGCATACTTTCTGGTAGGTCCGAGTCTTCTTTATGTGATGCCAAATTTAAGGACAATAACCGCTTCATATTACATAAATATATATCCAAATTCTAAGGGCTACATTTGTTTTCTATAGGGCTTTCAAAACTTTAAACATTAATATCTCAGAAGTACACAAAGTGACTTAATAACAGCCCTTCTCTTTCTCAAACAAAGATATTTTCTTTTGAAACAAGTAGCAAACAGCTTCCTATCAAAATACAGGCACTTCATTCAATGGACTGTGAGAGGAAACTTCCTGTAGTTTATCAGCAATGTGCTGAAATATTAATTATATATCATGTCCTATTAAAATGAGTAGAAAAGACCTTCCCATCAAAATACTGGTTATACTATTTATTCAGTGGACAGAAGAGAGGAAGTATCCATTTATCCACAATGTGCTGAAATTTTCTTTTAATTCAAACATATAGAGAAACTGACCAGAAATATATAATTATGATTGAAAAAGAGCAAAGAAAATAGGATTCCAACGGGATTGCTAACAGGATTGCGAGACCTCCGGATTGCTAGACCGGTGCTCTTACGGTAAGAGCACCGGTCTAGCAATCCGGAGGTCTCGGGTTCGAATCACGTTGGAATCCCATTTTCTTTGCTCTTTTTCGAAATGTTCTTTTAATACGTTTGTATGTACTTTTGAAATGAGTAGCAAACAGCTTCCCATCAAAATGCAACCACTTTATCTAGAGGAACGAGATGATCAAGGAATTCTGTATAGTTTATCCAAAATGTTCTTCGGAAATGTTCACTGGAAATATGTCCTTCTGTAATTCCGGAGGCATAAAAAAGCTCCTGATCAAAATACGTATACTTCCTTAAGTAGAGCGAGGGGTCCTTTTGAAATGAGTAGATCAAAAACTCTGATATCCGCATAAGACAAAAGGCTCTTCACTCGACAGTGCACCAATGAGGAATTTCCAGCAGTTTACCAACAATGTGATTAAATGTTTTTTGGGATATACTGTACGTCCTTTTGAAACGAATAGAACACAGCTGCACATCCACATACATGGTGACTCTTTATTCAGTGAACGGAGGGGAGAAACTTTCCATAGTTGATCCACAATGTGCTTGGACATTCAACGACCTGAGAAAAAAGGGGTACAGAGAGATAAGAATAGGTTAATGACATAATTATTCAAACAAAACAAATCATTTTCTAAAAAATAAATAAATAATTTTTACTATTTGGATAAAATATATTGGTACTTGTAGAATTTTATCGAAATTCACCACTTTCAATCATATTTCCAAAAATATACATCTAAAAGACAATATTTTGTGTTTATAATGATGCCTATATCTCTAATAATTTGTTTACATGGCATGTATCATTTTTTTTGCATACAAGCTGTTCGGTTATGTCTTCTCCATGAATTTACCTTGACTTCTGTCTTGTCCATGACTGCACCCATGGTCAGGGGTTGGGCGCGTTTCGGCTCTGGAACCACAGGCGTGTTTCTCCTGTAAAATATAGTATTCACTTTAGTTTATTTCCATTTCCAAGAACATTTCATAAATATGCATTGTACATAACTAAGTAATAGAATTTACATATTTGAAAGAAAGCCAACAGAGCACAATGAAATAATGAAATCATACAATAATAATTGTGGAAATAAAAAGATCCACTTAAAGCATTTAGGCTTGCAGATTGTGGATCCCTCAAATTCAAATGATAACAATGTAAATAAAAATGAAAAAAATATCACATATAATCTAAAGTACTTTTGAAATAACAATATAGCATGTAAACAATTGATATAATGGTAGCACATATTGCAAATGGTATCTTACAGAAGCTTGAAATATGGAATCTCATGTTTTGTGCCAATATTTGCAAAAAGCAGAACTCATGACCACTAGACTAGAACACCTCTTCACTTGACACGTGAATTTGATAGAATACAGTTAAGTCTAACCTTATTTCAGACTCTGTTGAAGTTAGCGAGCTACGCCTGCTCGATGATCCACTGCTGTACGCTAGAAGCCTTTCCTTTCTCTTCTCCTCCTCCTCATCGTCATCGTCGTCCTCTTCGATGTCGCCCTCCTCCGATATCCTCTCGATAGCAAAGCTGGGGGTAGGGCGCGAACCAGGGTTGCTCCTGGGGTGGGGGTTGGTGGGGTGAGATGTTGTGGAGTTTCCGGCTGGTAGGATGGACAACCTTTCGTTCTTCCTCTCTTCCTCCTCCTCCTCTTCTTCTTCTTCTCTTCTCATCCTCTGGAGCATCTCACGATGGTCTGACGAACCGTTGGAGCCGAGTTGGACCACGTCGCTGAGAGCAGGACCGCAAAGGACTTGCATCAGTTCGTCCTTCATGTCAAACAGCCTGAACAGATGAAGAAAAAAGAACATGATTAAATTAGTATCAAAGACAGTTTTTATGTACCGGTAAGTATATTAATGCACAATATAAACACTCCATTTTGCTCTATGCTCATCTTCAAGAATATGATTATGAAAGGGCTTTTATCAACAGCCTTCTTGTCAAAGCCTGTCAAAGATATATTCTTAACCCATTGCCTAAAGGAACCGGGTGGGCTATGTACAAAGTCAATGGGGATTTCAGAATCTCAAAGGGAATGGGTTCATTCACTTATCATACAGTTGGACACCACAATCATTGATAAAGAGAATAAAACATGACATTGTGATAATAATAATAATAATAATAATAATAAAATATTCTTGTAAAGCGCAGTACTACACTTAAATGTACATGTAATTCTCAATGCGCATATAAAAGAAACAAAGAGAGATATAGAAAGAGTATTGAGTAATAACCTTCACCTGTTCGCAATAGATTTTTAAATTCGCCATATAGAGATAATACAGGGCCTACTAGCTTCCTGCAGGCAGTGGGTTAAATTCAACTTCTCTTTTAGATAATATTTCACAGACATATTTTCACTTTACAGACATTATCCGGGTATTAGGAAATAACCTGGTGGCTGTTCCAACAAATTAAGTTGTTTTAGCTTTTATTCAGTCATGGGATTTCAAAATGTCTCAAACAAGGTAAGAATGCCATATATTACCGTTGCGTAGCTGCGCTGTTGGTGAGTGAGTTCTGGTACATCTTTCGCAGTCGGCGCACCTCGGAGTTGCGGATTCGCGCCCGTGTTCGGAAATCTTGGCGCATCTCTTCCACTTCAGGATCCTCCTTTGGCGGCTCGAGGTCAAGGGTGAAGGCTGCCAATTGAGGGAATTCCACCTGGAAAGTGATTTAACATTAAAAGTAATGTTTAATTGTAAGATATATAATGTAATGGTAAATATATTACTCATTGCGGATATAGTATCGGAAATAATATCGCTAGTGATATTCGTTTGTCTCGCAATGTATGGTCAACAAGGAATCTAAAAGATCACGACGTTTCGTGCGCCGCTGCAACACTTTGTCAAGTGATATAATATAATGTAAGCCAATAGGCCTTGCCAGTTATTGACCAATTAGGAACGCACTCGCTCATGCGAGCGTTTTGGAGTGCGTTTTGGAGCCATAGAGTATCAAACATGATTGCTTACATTATATTATATCACTTGATAAAGTGTTGCAGCGGCGCACGAAACGTCGTGATCTTTTAGATTCCTTGTTGACCATACATTGCGAGACAAACGAATATCACTAGCGATATTATTTCCGATATATAATGTACATTGACATAATTGTGTACACATAAAATATTGTATAAAACTTTTTTCCTTGTGGCCCAGTTGGGCAAGTAAAATCAAAATTTCTCACGATTTACTGGCCCAAAACCTAAATCTGGTGGCCCAAAACGAGATATGTGACACTGAATACATTCTGTTATATATTTGGTTAAGCAGAATTTGGCATTATAATTACGCTTGAATGGATGCCAATCTTTGAAGCGGTCCGTTTTCTCCCTTGTCCTTAAAACTGCTTCAGGCTTCAGCCATGATCCAAATATTTGGTGCTCATTTTGAGAGGGTTTGCCTAGTCCGCCGGAATATAACAAATTATATACCATTTTAAAGGAAATGACTGCTACTTTAATGTCATGTAAAAATCAGCACAATCATTTTTTCCAGACTTATTGGTAGTTTTGTGGTGTATAAGGTCACAAATGCTTACCCTGGGACATTTTGCTTCCATTTCCAGTACTTTTGGATGGACAGGTCTCCTGGTAACAACAGGCTGTGAGTGTTTCTGCAAGAAGAAAACAAAATTAAAAATTAATAAGCCAAGCTTTCTTGTACAAGAAAATATAGTTCATAAAAATACAATTTGTCAATTATGGCTGCTCTCTACCCTGGTGTATAAATGAGGGCCCGGTAGGAGCGGAATGTGTATGCAATATTTGTACTGGAACACCGCTCATGATTGTACCTTATTTATGGCTGCCAGAATGCATTGCTCCCAATAGAGCAGAAAGTGCACTTCATGTGAGGATTGATTACAGTGTCTGTCCCATGACAGGGGTAATGATGCAAAGCACTAATCAATCACATTAGGCACTATACATAAATCAAAACTCTTTTGTTTTTAAATCCTCATATAATAAAGTACATGATACAGCAAGGTAATTTTCATGGTTCCTAGGTCCTTGCTAAAACGAGATACCATTGTATACATGTGACTCTGTCATAGGAACCTACCTTCTTAGACTTGGGCTCGTTCATCCACGACTGGACGTAGGGACCCCCCATGGAGCCGGGGCGGGAGGGCTCCCTCACCTCCTGAATCTGAGCCAGGTATCCCGGGTGAGACGGATCAACCTGACGCAGCGAGCCCAGGGATAGAGATCGCTTGCTCTCCAAGACTGAATCTGAACCTAAAAATATTTTTCAAAAGATTATAGGATAAGAGGAAAATTAATTTGCACCAATATCATGGCTAAGAATTAGAGGATGATAGTACAGATTTCAACTTCTTGAATCTGAACCAGGTATCCCGGGTGAGACGGATCAACCAGATGCAATGACCGATTCTGAACCTAAAAGTATACATAAGTATCATAATTGTAAAACTTTCTGAAAGAACTTGCGGTAGAAACTCTGATGCTGAAACAAACAAATAATACAATGACAACAAATCTTGCATGAAATAATAGAATCTGAGCAAGGTATCCCGGGTGAGACGGATCAACCTGACGCAGCGAGCCCAGGGATAGAGATCGCTTGCTCTCCAAGACTGAATCTGAACCTAAAAATATTTTTCAAAAGATTATAGGATAAGAGGAAAATTAATTTGCACCAATATCATGGCTAAGAATTAGAGGATGATAGTACAGATTTCAACTTCTTGAATCTGAACCAGGTATCCCGGGTGAGACGGATCAACCAGATGCAATGACCGATTCTGAACCTAAAAGTATACATAAGTATCATAATTGTAAAACTTTCTGAAAGAACTTGCGGTAGAAACTCTGATGCTGAAACAAACAAATAATACAATGACAACAAATCTTGCATGAAATAATAGAATCTGAGCAAGGTATCCCGGGTGAGACGGATCAACCTGACGCAATGAACCTAATGATAGGGATCGCTTTCTCTCCCAGACCGGATCTGAACCTGAAAGTATTAAAAAAGTTTATTACTATAACATTATAAAATCAACCCTGTTTATCTTTTAACTAACCTTACTCAATGTATCAACTCTATGGCATAAAATCTTATCTGCTTTTTGGTTGAATTTGACAGATAAAAACAATGCAAAAGAACATGTCTACAGAGGTCACCTGTCTACTAACAGTGGTCACTTGTTTCCCTTAGGTGGTCACTATCAGTGTTGTAGTCGAGTCACCATGGTCCGAGGCCGAGTCCGAGTCCGAGTCACCATGGTCGAGGCCGAGGACGAGTCCGAGTCACGGCATTACGAGGCCAAGGCCGAGGCCGAGGCCTGGCAAAGTCGGCCTCGAGGCCGGCCTCGAGGCCGAGGCCGGCCTCAAGACCTCCAAGACTGAGAATTTCATAAAAATGCAAAAGTATTTTCGAGATACTTCAGTATTACCAAATAATCGTGATCTAATCGATCACATGCCATTGCGTAACTTACTTTGCCTTGTGCACACAGCAAAACAAATTAAACAACTTTTTAAACAACCAAAAATGCTGTTTAAGCCGGTCCCTCTAACAACGCTGTTTAAAATTTTGAACAACCAAGATCTTCAAATTCTAGGGTGCGCACGCTGTATATCAGAGCGCTGCAGCGCTGTATGTAGGATCTTTGACTGTACCGTACTATATAACATCGATAGATATCGATGGGTACGGTACGTACGTAGGTCGTAGCTGCGCATGAACTTAACTATCAATCGTATGATTTACATTTTTATTTTTTTTTAATGAAATATTATTGGAAAATACTTCAAAATAGTGAATAGATGTTGAATCTTAAATTCACCAGATTCTATGAAATCTTCCGGCCTCGAACCGGCCTCGAGTCATCGAGGCCGAGGCCGCATGCTACGAGGCCGAGGACGAGTCCGAGTCACGGCATTACGAGGCCAAGGCCGAGGCCGAGGCCTGGCAAAGTCGGCCTCGAGGCCGGCCTCGAGGCCGAGGCCGGCCTCGAGACCTCCAAGACTGGTCACTATACACAGGTTTGACTATATGGGTGCAATTCTCTATGTTAAATCACTTCCTAATATTTACCACTGGCTTGGCTGTCAACATCAGCGGCACCAATCTCTCCGCCTCCCTTAGTCATGGGATTGCCGGTTCTCGCAATGCTGCCGTACTCATAGTGGTTTTCCGTGCCCGCCCCACCGATTCCATCTTCTCCGAACATCCTGCGATAGACCTCGGGCCGCTGGACCTCTTCCCAGAATGCCCTCAACTCCTCGTCCCGTCTTATGTGCCCCTCCCTGATTAGCTGGTCCTGTAGTACCACAATCTACAGTGAAATAAAAGTCAAACATTCAGAGAGAAATTTGTGGTTAGATACAATCAATAGGAAATCTTCTAAGTAAATACAATAAATGAACTTGAAATCAGAATGATTATAGTTGGTCCTGTAGTACCACAATCTATAGCACATGAAAATAAACATTTAAATTAATTACGTGAGTATTTCTCCATAATTTGTGGCCTGCCCCACCCCTCCCGTCCTCCCCAAACATTCTGCGATAGACCTCGGGCCGCTGGACCTCTTCCCAGAATGCCCTCAACTCCTCGTCCCGTCTTATGTGCCCCTCCCTGATTAGCTGGTCCTGTAGTACCACAATCTACAGTGAAATAAAAGTCAAACATTCAGAGAGAAATTTGTGGTTAGATACAATCAATAGAAAATCTTCTAAGTAAATACAATAAATGAACTTGAAATCAGAATGATTATAGTTGGTCCTGTAGTACCACAATCTATAGCACATGAAAATAAACATTTAAATTAATTACGTGAGTATTTCTCCATAATTTGTGGCCTGCCCCACCCCTCCCGTCCTCCCCAAACATTCTGCGATAGACCTCGGGCCGCTGGACCTCTTCCCAGAATGCCCTCAACTCCTCGTCACGTCTTATGTGCCCCTCCCTGATTAGCTGGTCCTGTAGTACCACGATCTATTGGCCAAGGAAAATCATTCATTCAGAGATAAATTTTGTGGTAATCAGACACAATCATTGGAGACTCTTCAGAGCACCTAAATTCTAGTCGTGTGTTTTAAAACGAGAAGAGCTGAAGAAAAGAATAATTTCCCTTAGTATGGAGGCAATTATGTACTGTTATAACAATGGACAAATTAAACAGCTTCAAGTTGATAGTAGAGTACATAGGTGCGCATTAATGAAAGCTCTCTGATTTTTAGAAAAAGCAATTGTCTATTTGCACCCATGTTAATTTAATTTTAGGCATTAAAGGCTGATGTAATTTTGTCTTAAAAGATGAACATTTTACCTTGTGGTAGTGGTTCTTGGGGAGTCCTCTAAGAAACGTGTTGTCACTAGACACTGGGGGTCTGTGCATCTCCATTTTAATCCGCTGAGCTTCCTTTTTCTGTAAACAAAAAAATATACATTAGAATGAATTAATTTAACAATGAACTAACATTAAATAGTATGCCTGTTTCATTAGAGAATAGATGTATAAAACATACATAGAAATCTAAAAATATAATTTATCAGTATGGATCGATATTAGATTTACTATCTTACATGTTTAAGTATCAACTATTGAATCCATTAAGCCATTGGGTATGTCTTAACATTGTATAGCTTGAGCCCAAACTGCTTTAAAAATGCACAAACACTTGTTTAATTACTATTTAATTTCTTTTCTCATGAATGACCCTGTGAAGATCGATTTAACCATCATGGATGAAAAATCTATTACAAATTGCAATAGGTAGTAGCTAAATCACAAGCTACATGACATGTGGTCATGTTTTTTTTTATTAATGAACTTGCCAAGGAATATATAGTAATAATTTTTAAAAAACGATCAAGCCAAACATAAAGTTTATGAACATAATAGCCTATAGCGCTCAGAGCAGGTCTGGCTGGTACCCTCACCAGGGAGTTGAGATGGTGCACAAGATAATTGTGCTGGTTTGCACTGAACCTGATAAACAAGGGTAATATTAATGCTATAGCGCTTTATAGACACACTGTATTAAGCGCTATATAAATCAAATAATAATTATAATTATTATCTACTTTAGATGTGTACCTCTTTCTTCTCTTTTCTCAAAATCCTGCGATCGTTGGCGTCGGTCTTGCGCTGGATCTCTTTTCGCTGGTCCTCCACCTTGTCGGTGAGTGCATCCATGTACTCAAGGTAGTAGTGGGCCTTCAGCTTTCCGAGATCATCCAAAACGCGCATGTGTTTCTTCAGAAATAGAACAAAAATCAATTATTTATATTTTAGTGAATAAATATCATAATTTTAAAAATATATCTATACACTATTATATTCAATGCATACATGCCACTCAGGAGCTGTGGACATCCAGCACTTAAAGATTACCAAAAAAGAGCATTATGTGTTTCTTAAGGGAGAATAAAATAGTAATTGCTTGTATGATTGTAGAAATTCAAAGTTTACTGAAATCCAAGTACATACTCAAGTTAGCAAATTCAGCTTCCATTGATCTGCAGTGTGCACTAAATTTCATAATGGGCCTTATTTCAACATCTTCTCGGACTAATACATACAAACATGTATAACTTGTTGATTAATGTGCATAATTAATGTCTTTTATGTAGACAGTTATGCAATATGTGCAGTAAAAATGTATACATTATAACAACACATTCACATACTATAAAGGTATATACTGCAGTCAGCTCCTCTCATTCTTAATCAAATTATTGATTTAAATGTGTTCATTAATACACAGATGGTGAATCAATTATAACAAACATACAAAAAGTGCATTAATACATAAGCAAGGGGAATCTTAGAGTGAACATTGTTGTGCAAGAATATAGATAACTATAGTTGCCGATGGACACTCTGTGTCAATGCTAAGCACACGCGCCATAACTCCTGGCGTAAAACCGCGTTACATACAGCCTAGATGCTAAGTATGTAGCATCTACCAAGAGTCAAAAGGCCATCACACTTCCTCGCACAACACACATTTTATATGAATTATTCGAATAAAAAGACTAATAATGCAAGTGACATGATTCCACAGTCACTGAATAAGAGACTGAAGTGTGCAAGAAAAACTAACAAATTCATTATTATTTTAACGATTTTAATTGTTGCCTCGGCTTTCGTCGTTGATATTTTATGCATACCGCACCGCGTTACAGTACACACATTGTTGTATTGTGTGTGTGCACTCGTGTATGTATGTACACAACGTAATTGTGTGCATGCGCGCTCGCCTCTAGCTCTCTGCAACGCCGTGCATGCGCCCATTGGATCCTGTATACAATAATCGCTTGCGCGCTCATATGATCATCACACTGCATACAAACAGTTTACCCGTAACCGGGAAATAGAGCACAATACTTGATTTTGAGGCCGCAGACAGAGAGAGGATATAGATTCACATTAGTAATCGTAGTCCATGTAAGAAAAAATATCATAAATTCTGGAAAGAGTCATTCCATGTCAAATCACCCAATGGATTTCATCGCACCCCCTTCAAATTTGCTAATATTTGGTATGTATGATATTTCAACCTTTCAAAGCACAAATATCTTAAGTTTTAGCCCGATCCGCCCAACGGTTTTGGCGCTATGGTCGATTCTTATTGGGGAGTTTTGTCAGAAATAGGCGTTGGCACCGTTTTTCAAATGGCCATTGTCCATTAACCGTTCGGTCAAATTATTTTGTAATGGTGTCATTGGACTGGGGAAGTTATATGCATTCCATTTATGCAATTATTTGTCATGCATGAACGAGTTTGGATAAGATAACCTTTGACCTTAGACTTAAACCTTCTGTTTTACCTCGTGGATCAAATAATTTTGAGATTTTTTCTGGCTTAAATCTTTGTTTGATATAATTTCTACAACATATGAAAGAATTGGAGATATATTATTTCTTGTTTTTTCTACAGCCTTGTTTTAAGTTTGCAAATTTCATGTAAAATATAATTATTTTAGACCTGCACCCATGTCCAAGAATTCTATTGGTGTATTATGTATGAAAAAGACCTATTCAAAGTCAAGATTAGAGCCTATTCATACCCTGGCTTACCACAATTAAATAGACCTGCTAATCCCCATACAATACCACATTTTTAAACCAGACAAGGGCCCTGTTGCAGAAAGAGATTAAATCAATTGTGAGTTGGATCAAATGTTCTAAATGCACAAATCTGATTGGTTGAAATGCAGAAAATGTCTCTCTCTGCAATAGGACCTAGCTGTAGATCTTTTCTTGAATAAAATCTTTCAAGTTCAAGTTTAAACTGCAAACTTGTACATCATTCATGAAAGCATATATCTACAGGTATCTTTTTTTCAATGAATTTCATGTTTCTATGCAACATAAATGTATGCTATGGTTACATGATTTGTAATCTGTACAAATTCAAACCTGATTCTTTCCAACTTACCCGAACACAAAAAGTAACTACCCCTAGACAACTGCTCATAATTTCATA
This sequence comes from Echinarachnius parma, assembly GCA_037951105.1. Taxonomy (NCBI): domain Eukaryota; kingdom Metazoa; phylum Echinodermata; class Echinoidea; order Clypeasteroida; family Echinarachniidae; genus Echinarachnius; species Echinarachnius parma. Next base: position 48,075 of record JBAMJV010007483.1, read on the forward strand.
ACCAATAGTTGTTTCGAGATGTCATCTTGCCACAATATTTCTACAGTTGTTTTGAACATTATGTGTGAACATCAGAAATATTCATGTCTTCATGGCTAAATAAGCACAGATTAAACTAAGACAAAACGACCCAATTTCAAAAGTCACAAAAACTTGTGCATGCCTGTCCATTTTTGTGAAACAGCACATAATTATGGCTTTCTGGTTTGTGAAACAATGCTGTTTATTGATATTTCACTTGATTTTATTTTTAATTATGTGTTAGAATGCATTAACAGTGCAATTTGAAAGTTCACAAACAATAAACAATCACTTAACCATTGCATAAATCTATGTTGCATAGAAACATGAAATTCATTGAAAAAAAAGATACCTGTAGATATTTGCTTTCATGAATGATGTACAAGTTTGCATTTTGAACTTTAACTTGAAAGATTGTATTTAAGAAATGATCTACAGATCTACAGATTGCAGACAGAGACATTTTCTGCATTTCAACCAATCAGATTTGTGCATTTAGAACATTTGATCCGACTCACAGTTGATTTAATCTCTTTCTGCAACAGGGCCCTTGTCTGGTTTTAAAATGTGGTAGTGTATGGGGATTAGCAGGTCTATTTAATTGTGGTAAGTCTAGGTATGAATAGGCTCTAATCATGACTTTGAAAAGGTCTTGTTCATACATAATACACCCATAGAATTCTTGGACATGGGTGCAGGTCTAAAATAATTATATTTTACATGAAATTTGCAAACTTAAAACAAGGCTGTAGAAAAAACAAGAAATAATATATCTCCAATTATTTCATATGTTGTAGAAATTATATCAAACAAAGATTTAAGCCAGAAAAATTCTCAAAATTATTTGATCCACGAGGTAAAACAGAAGGTTTAAGTCTAAGGTCTAACGTCATTACAAAATAATTTGACCGAACGGTTAATGGACAATGGCCATTTGAAAAATGGTGCCAACGCCCATTTCTGACAAAACTCCCCGATAAGAATCGACCACAGCGCCAAAACCGTTGGGCGGATCGGGCTAAAACTTAGATATTTGTGCTTTGAAAGGTTGAAATATCATACATACCAAATATTAGCAAATTCGAAGGGGGTGCGATGAAAATGTTCACTTTTTTGGGGTGATTTGACATGGAAATGGAAATTCAAACCGTTTCCTACAGGAGCCTGGTATACAATATAACGACTCTTTTAAAATTGCATAATCTTACTAGTATGAAACAGGTTACTTTGAAATTGAATTCTTGTAATACAGTTATGGGATAATGGGATATATCATATCATGATCATGTACATGTATGCAAGTACAGGAATGTTGCAATACGTGAAATATGTGAAACACATATATATGTAGCCTATAATATATGTTGCTAACCTAATAATTTTTTGAAAATGACTACAAAGGAAAAATATATATTATGGTGTGGGTATATAGGGATAGCATGATATATATATTTTGTTGATCATTGACTTTAGACTTAAATGACAGTGTAATTGGGGAAACTTTGGGAGATAGTTGGCTGATATAAAAGAATGCTTTACAATCAAGATGTTAACAACAAGCGACTATTGAAGCATGATGAAATAACCCTTATCATACTTTTAATTAGATAACAGTACAAGGCTCTTGAAAACGACCTAAATTTGTTCAACTTGTAATAAATGCAATTATTACCCAAATCAGACATCTGAGCTGTGGTTTTACAAAATCATATTCCCCTCGTTTCAAGTGCCAGCAGGGAAAAGAGGGGAATATTTCCCATATTCCCCTCTTTCACACAAGCCTATGGGATTTACGTGTTAAAAAAGAGGGGAATATGACAACCCGCTAATATCATCACTCCAGCGCGTTACAAGTGCGCACATTCATGCACGCGTTTACATATGACGTATGAATGGATTTGCGCGCGTTTACTAAAATTCAATTGTATGTTCATTTTATAGATGTTTTTTTCTCCATTTTAACAATCACCTAAATTTACATACATGTACTTATTGCTACCAGATAGACAAAGTTTACATTTTACTAATTTCCGTTACTGCTCAAGATGTCTGATATGGGTAATAATAATGATATTGACTGGCTCTTTCGGGGGATACGACATAATATTGCCTTCACTAGGATCCATATTGCCCTCGTCTTCGACTCGGGCAATATGAATCTAGTTCAGGCAATATTATGTCGTATCCCCCTCAAGGCCAGTCAATATTATATAAATATTCACTTTCTGTGAAAGATCCTGTAGAGTATTGAAACATTAAATCATATCCCATCGTACATTGTTATATCATAATTTGATGTCTGAATTATCCAAATTATATCTCTTTAGAGTGATCCATTAACTTTGTCAAATTCAACCAAAATCACTTGGATCTTTTCACATTATCTTGTATGTTATTTGGCTTGTGGTACCAGAAGAATGGAATTGGTTTTTATTTGTCAAATGTCTCCCTAATTATGGAAATATGTATAATTGAATGAAAAGCATTCCTAGAACGCTTTTTGATTGAAAGACAATGCATGGGCATTAGCCAGTAGGTGATCGAATCTGACATCAATTTTCATTTCTTCACTAGGTAAACAGTGTTCCTTTTCTATATAAACTAACACTGTATTTAATACACATCATTCAGAAGAATCTTTTCAATATTATGATTGAAGTCTCAAACATCCCTTTCGGACAAAAATCCTTAGAAAATGTATGGATCTCTGATAACAACACACAACATCTAATATAGCATATATGAAGACTTCTATACTAACATTGGGAGGGAGTGGAATGGTACATAACTGAGGATGTTTTACAAAATATTCTAAGGTGAACGTATCTCTAAGTTGGTCCTAATAATTATAGAAAGTTATTTGTAGCCTTGGAATAAAACATGTTCAAAAGCAAAAAATGTAAATAGTTTAGACTTCTAGATAACAAAAATGAATATGAATAAATTCAAGGCTCCTTGATAATAACAAAAAGTACTGTTTTTATCAAAATGTATGCCTTTAAAAAGAACCTTTTCAATAACTTTACAAAGAAACTAATTAACAGCTTTCCATAATAATTCGGGTCCAACTTAGAGTTAAGTTCAACTTTATATCTTTGTGAAACACCACCTGGTGCTGCAAAAACATAATTAAGTTTACTACAAAATGTCAACTATGTAAACAAAACATACATGGGGTGATGGGGAAGGGGTGATAAAATGGTGCTGGATTTGATAACTCTGTGGTGCATGTGCGTCGATTCTATCTAGATGTGCTTGTGCCTACGGATACAAGACATATATACTGCTAATTATGGGATGTGCATAAATAAGGACTGTTCACTATAGTGGACTGGTTGGTGATGACATTATGATTAGGCCACGCCCCCATGTTCATTCACTGTTCGGTCAACCGTCTCAAGTCTAGTACCATTGAGATCAAACCGGTCAGATCTATGTAGGTACTTGACCGACTTGGTTGACCGAACAACGGTTGAACATGAGGGTGTGGCTTAATCGTGACGCCACTAGTGAACAGGCAGTTGAATTGTATACACATTTAGCAATTAGGTGCAGAAACTACAGTATGTCAAATTCTTACCAGCATAGCAATCTTCAACTCATGGTGTCGACCACTTTTGTCTGTGTCCATATCTAACCACTAATTAACCAACAGACAAAAATGTGGTAATTTCATTTTGTTTGGGGGTAGGCATGCATAATTAAATGGGAGAGAAACGGTATTAAAAGGTTAAAGACATTTGATCAACTAAAGACATCCAACTAAATATCAAATGAAGCATTTATATAATTGCATGTGATCATTTCATTTTGTTTGGGGGTATAGGCATGCATAATTAAATGGGAGAGAAACAGTAGAGCGTTAAAGGAATGTGATGAAGCAAATATAACTAAATATAAAATGATTGAGGCATAACCAAATTTATTTTGTTTAGTCAAATCTTCTTTAAAATATTTTATTGGGAGAGAAACAGTAAAAGGTTAAACTTAAAGAAATATGATAAAGCAAAAACGACTAAATATCAAATGAGGCATACAAAAATGTATTTTATTTAATCAAATCCTCTTTATAAAATATCCACCTTGATAGATGAATGAAGAATATTTCATAGCAATTTGACTTTAAAATGCTATTTAATTCACGCCTGGTCAGTATAGATATATATACTTTAGTCCCTTTTTTACAAGATAGACAAAAGTACATTGGAAAATTTAAAAATAAAGGATATTTTTAGTCTTGAAATGTGTGAATAATACTCCAACTGGCCATGTGTTTTGAACTGGGCCAGTAAGCGTTACACTGAGGGGTTTTCAAGAGATCATGACAAATGTTATTAAAGTCAAAATATTGTTATTAATTTACATACAAGACCCATGAAGGTATACATTTTTGGAAAGGATATGGTACCAGGATTCCATTTGTGCTGTTTTAAAAACAACTGTACAGGGTGTGTAAAAAAATGGACTAAGATATGACGAAAATGAGACAAAAAAAGTACCATTAAAAAATCGCCACTGGAGAAAAATCTTATCCACCTAGTGAAATGTTTTATGCATAATTCAATTAACCGTGATTGCACCTTTCGTTTGCTATATAATTTGCTATGTTTCATATAGGATAATGAAATTTGGTGCAATCATATTTTTGTACAATATTTAGGTATGCACAATACAAGAGATCATGACAAAATGTACTCCAAGTCAAAGTATCTTTATCCAAACGCATGAAAACATTATTAGAAATGATATTGGATGAGGAATCTACTAATATGATGTCAATTTAAAACAACACTATAAGGTGTGTCAACAAATATATGTCAAAATATAACGAAAGGCGAGAAAAGGTTACATGAGAACAAATTTTCTACTGTATAATGTTAACGTATGTTAGAGTATCCTTAATTACAACTTCATACTAGTTTATTATGTGCTTATATAGATTCAGATTTTATATGTGGTCAAGTGATAATGCAATTAACTTGTCACTTCTGGTAAACTGTTTCTGGGAAATGCCTTTCAGATCTGTGCTGGCTTTCTATTATGCTCTCAAATGTATGCTCCCCTCCTCCTCCACCACCATGCAAAATCGCATAGCCAATCATTTAATCTTGTTTTTTATGTAGGAAAAATCTTTCAAATTGAATCTCAATGGGATCTTTAAGTGGGCACTTGACCTAATTAATTGCATGACCAACTCACAAAAGGCAAAAGAAGTCTTTTGTGTGATTCTACATGCACATGAATACATGGTATGTGTTCAGTACACGAGTCATGCTATTATGCTCCCAAATCTATGCTCCCTCATCTTATGCTCATTGCTTTCTACATACTGTAGATTTATATTATGTTCTCAAATTTATGCTCCCCTCCTCATGCTCCCCTCCACCTCCACCGTCCAAAATCGGGTATTTGGTGGTAAGGAATTCAAATTTACATAACAATGAAAGATTAAAATTCCTTTTTCTGAATTTAAATCTGTAGTCACCTAAATAGTCTTTACTTTGACCCCAAATATATATCAATGTAGCCTTTGTTTTAAAAGTTTGGCGCTCATTTTAAGTACCATGCATGTTGTACAGATGTAACAACACCACCTATTTACCGGCCCAGTTCAAAACACATGGCCAACTAATTACTATGATACAACAAACTGTAGATAATTTTTTTAAAGAATATAGGTGATATAACCTTTTTAATTATTTTTGGAATAAATGATTTTAACCCATTGCCTACAGGAACATGGTGGGCCCTGTTTTATTATTATGGGGATTACAGATCTATTCTATTAATAATATGGATCAGCTACCCTAGTCAAAATTACATAGTAAAACAAATATTTTTAAAATATGTTTAAAATATACTAATTTGAAAAGTTTTTTCTCTTTTTTTAACTTTCTGCTCCATAAAAATAGCGGGAAACAGCATAAAAATAGGGGAAAACTAGGAAACAAAGATATATTTTTCATATTTTGTACTTGGAAGGCTTAAAGTGAAACCAGTAAAGTGTCTAACTCCACGATATTACTTGGAGCTTCCACATTTCTCTTGTACCGTATTGTTTGGCTTATGGTAAGAGAAGAATAAAATAGGGTTAGATTTTTTTAAATGCCCCTTTAGTATGAAGATAGCTATCATTGATAATCATTCAGCTCAAGAGCGTTAAAGAACGGTCATAAACCTCATACACGTTGTACAGTAATTCGTTGTAAAAGCTGACGCAAATTTTCGCTTTTTTAACCAGGAAAGCAGTTTTCTTTTTCAATGAAACTTTCAAACATCATTCGGACATATCTTACAATGATTTTGGTATAGGATTGAAGTCTCAAATGTAATTTGGGGCAATATCGGACACTTTACAGGTGCACCTTTAAACATTGAGACAAAATATATATGTTTAAAACTATATTTGTTGGATTTTATTACCTCTTTAAGCTCTTGTAACCTCAGTGCTTCTCTTGTATCCTCGTTGGGATCAAAAGAATCTTTCGTTCCTTTTTTCTTCTTCGTCTTCTTCTGTTCTTTCTTCTTCTTCTTGTCACTGACGGGGCTGTATGTCTGCACAGAATATACGGTGATGGGTAAACAAATTTTAAAATGCTTACCGTATTAGCTGGTGTATTAACCGCACCTTTTTTCAACAACAAAAAATTTCAAAAATGGGGGTGCGGTTAATACACGGGTGCGGTTTATAGCGTATTAACCACACTTTTTTCACAAAAAAAATTCCAAAAAAGGGGGGTGCGGTTAATACACAGGTGCGGTTTATACACCGGCAAATACGGTACCCTCATGCCTCATCTTAAGTTTTATCTACAAGTTTATACAAATTTATACATAAATGTGTAAAATAAACTTGACTACTGTAATAATTCAAGGTATATGACAACTAGGCAATAAAAGATATAAAGTTGTATATAAACTTGGAATTTCAGTTTTTAAAAATATATATATGACCAACAATTATAATGAGCATGTAATATTGTATCATTATTCCACCAACTTTGCATGTTTAGTAAATTCAAAACATCCAAACAAATAAGGTGAAACGAACTGCACTGAAAAAAAAAATGGCACTATTACAATCAAATTTGCATAAAAAGAATGAGAATTTTAGGTTTTTATTGGGAAAATAAATTGTAATAAATTGTAATAAATTGCAATAAATTGTAATAAATTGCAATAAATTGTAATAAATTGTAATAAATTGTAATAAATTGTAATTTCAATAAGTTATATGATGTACATAGCAAATGAAGTGTAACGTATATAATTGAAAGGTACAAAGCAAATAACAAACATACAACAGGAATCATTATTCAAACGACTTAGCATGTTTGGTAAATCCATTTAACATCAAAACAAAAAAGGTGATCTAGGTAATGCACTGAAATACAAGTTTAAAATGGCACTATTCCAATCAAATTTGCATTTTAAAAAATGTGAATCTTTGGAAATCTTTTGTTTCACTCCTTAGTGAATTGATCTGACTGCAAAATTAAGTTATTAAAACATGTTTAAATAAAGAAAGCAATTAAATTTATCTTAATTCCTGTGAAATTAATTCATCACTTAAAAAGAAAGAAAGAAAAGAAAGCTAATATAACTATAAGCAGACAAAGAAAGTGCAGTTAACAGTACACACTACTAGTACCTTCTTCTGGGGCCGAAGGCTAAAATAATCATCTTCATTTTCTGGTTCTGGAATCGGGGCGTTGAGGAATCTCTGACGGGTGGTTCCGAACGATTCGCTGGACTTTGGTCGACCCTCGAGGACAAAGGTCGTGGGCTGCATTCGCTGGGGACTCATTCCCTTCTTGCTTACAGCTGCCATTTTGGAAGTTTCAATGCAGTTTTTGAACCAAATTCCGCTTTTGATCATTCAATCTAAAATTGAACAAATAAATTTACTGTATTAAATAACATAACATAATAGAGACGATAGTAATGATTACACTATGGCAAATGTCCGACTATGGGAAAACGGTTCGAAGTGTCCATTTTTAGTTTTTTATCTTCAGATCTTATAGCCCTAAAACATGTTTTAATTGATTCTTTGTAGGAATCCAAACAAGTTGGTAAACCGTCCACTTTTCAAATATTTGCAGAACAAAAGTTACAGGCACTTTTAAAAATTGCCCAGTACAAAAGGTATGCTAGCTACTTTTTGCCAGGAATGGCTCTATTTGAGCTGTGACAGTGTACAGTGATTTGCCATAGTGGATTAATTGCCCTCTTGTTCGGCAACACCGTAGCGGAAACTGGGACAATCTCCGCCGAGAGCTTAGGCGGAGCGTGGAGACGGCGCTCCGATTGCAAATCGCACAGCTGCGACTGCTCGGGAACATTGTCTTGAAAAGTTACAAGAAAAAACATAATCTGCTCACAAAATAACACTAATTAACGAGCTCATGTTTTGACAGGAGATAGCCATAAGAATCAGAACACAATATATGACATTAACTCAAAGTTAGCTTACATTTTGTAATAATTTTAGTACGTACCTCGGTTTCGGATCTCTAAAATCGTTTACGGTGTTGTGATGGTAACAGGTGCGTGGAAGGGGGTCCTACCAATCCCCAAGGATCACTACTAAGCACTGCGAAGCACTGCGAAGCACACTACGAAGCACTACGAAACCCCTACGAAGCACTGCGAAGAGCACGTCTTCGTAGTACTACGAAGCACTACGAAGACGAAGAGTGCACTGCGAAGAGCGTCCTGTACTAAAAAATCGCCTTAATGCGCGCACGTAGAGGTAGACTATGGTAGCTGCCAAACATCCATCCAATTCGATCATGATCGATGTCAGAGCATTTCTCGTTTGAGATTCTGAGAATATATATTTTTATGCCATGGATGCCATGGATGTAATGATCGATTATAATAATCACGGGAGTGCCAAAATAGCTTGGGCTTGATAGGGTTACATTGATAAAACGGATAAAATCATACATTTCCCTTTGCTTGCCCGCCCTGTTGTGCACAAATGGATACAAAATGGCGACAGCTGGTTTAAGTTATCCAGGAATGCTGAGTTCAACAATGCGCTAAACTATGACTGAACCTCTTTGAGCATTCAATGGTTTAAATTCCTTCTGCCATTTTGTGAACAATAGATGTCGCAACTCTCTCTATCGAGGGACTATATAGCCCCCCCCCCCCCCCCCCCTCGTAATATACCCACTATCCTACAGGGTATGCTATAGTATTAGGGATCATCAACGACATTTATTGGGACAATATTACAAATCATTGTGAATCCTAAATTCATCTGCAGGTAAGATGAACGCATACTGTGGTGGCGTCATTTATTACAATTATTCAAAATGTATAGGACTCAGGGGCGGATCTACCTTTTTGCTAAGAGGGGGGGGGGGCCCAATGACGATGCGGCCCGGGGGCAGCCCGGGGGGGGGGGGGGGTGGGGGTTATACCCCTACCCCCCCCCCCCCCCCTCTAGATCCGCACTGGGACTGATGTATGGTTCGTATCACCAGGTTCCATAGTATGAGTGTGAAAAATTACTTGCGCCTAATTGAAAGAAGAGGGACAATTAAACCAGCAGTGCGAGTAAGTACCCCCATTCAAACTGCTCTTTTTTGCATGAATTTAGGATTATGTTATTATAAAAGGTTTGCCTGGGGGGGGGGGGGGGGTGAGGGGATCAACCCCACCCTCTTTGACCCAACAAATGACCTTTTCAACTCCTTGGACCTCCATTTGAGTCTTTTGAGCCATTTTGAGCCTTTTTTTAAAACCTTTTGGAGGGTTTCCGTAAGTCTTTGGTAGCTCCAAGTCTACGTATTTTGTAGTTTTAGTCTGCTCCTTATTCCCCTTAACTCCCGTTTCAGGGTTTTTGTAGCTCCAAAGACCCTATATTTTGTGCTTGTAGTCGGCTCTTCAGACCCCCATTTCAGAGTTCCGTGAGGCACACCCCGTCAAAAAATAATTCGTGTGCCCCACCCCCCCCCCCCCCCCCCCCCCCGGGCTAGGCTCAACGTTCAGTGGGTCGGGAAAATTTCCCACGCGCACTGGCAGGACGTGTTCAGCGACGACAATAGTGTACTTTTTTTATCAAAACCGTTAGTTAACGTTTTTGAAATAATGATTTTTCAATGATAATTATCTTCATACTAAAGGGACGGCAGAAGAGAAACGAGGAAGCTCCTAGTATGGTTCGTGGAGTTAGACACTTTGCCTGGATCACTTTAATTTTAATGTTTACTTATTATATATTTATTGAACCCCCAATATTCGGGGACGGGGGGATCACAATACAGCTAGTCCACACGCCCCCCCCCCCCCCCCCCCCCCCCAGTGATCGACGCCCAGTGGCACGACAATTGTTGGAGGGCACACTTTATGTATTTCTTTGTTTTTGCCAAAAATGGCCCCTTATGTTTTCTATTGTTTTTTTTTTTGTAGCTACGCCACTGTCGACGTCTCCTGATTACAATGATTTAACAAAGTTGTAAAAATCCTAAATTCTAGCGCGGTTATCGATCCTCGTCTGATCGATCATGAATTGCGAATTGTGTTGTCTTGCAGCTACCGTACCTCATCTACCTCTACATGAGCTCCTTTAGCAATTTTTTTGCTCTTCGTAGTGCTTAGTAGTGCTTAGTAGTGAATTCGTAGTGCTTCGTAGTGCTTCGCGGTGTCCGCGGTGATTGGTAGGACCGCGTGGAAGGGGTGCGATCGTACACCCCTCCGTATGTGATTTATATCAGAGCGTGTTGATTGCTTGATTCTCAGAGCGATCCTGCTCTGCTGCCCTCTGTTGTTAAATTCGTTATAAATAAGGGCATCTCATACATCGATAATAATATATAGTTTAGATCGGTGATCTCATAAATAATAACAGTTGACATCATGTGCACTGATTTACACGGTTTGCATTGAGCTTATCACTATCCAACATCCGGCCCTCCATTTTGTGACAAATTTCACTCATTTCAACCCATAATGGGGAAAACCTCCTTTTAACTCACGAGGAGAAAAATAGTTAATTTGGGATGTCAGTAGCCAATGCCCATGCATCGTATGGGAGCTCTCACCCCTCTTACCCTATTTTGTTGTCACTGGCCTCTTTTGACCATAATGATTATTGGTCTCAACTCGCGATTGCATTATAATTTTCACATTCTTTGTTTTACGAAATATGATTGCATATAACTTAAAGGTACACGTGAGTATTGGTACTTCCCGAAATATCCCTTGACACTAAATTGGTTGGTTTTAATTTCATTAGAAAGTTCATTGAATACTGAACATGAAATGAGAATCATTCCCATTCGAATGCTCTCATAATTGTAAAATTTGATTTCAAAATATTTTATTTATATATCGTCTGGCCAGGCGATATCTTGACTCTTAGACAAATACAGAAAATGCGTATACACTTCTTTCAAAAAATCAATTGTAAAAGAGGTTTTTTTAAATAATAGTTGATGATATCTCTATTTAATCATTATTTTAACAAAACATCACAATTTTATATGAAAATGGTTTAAACCAATGAGTTTTTAGAGAGCGCCCTCTTGAGTTGTAACGGCTCTTTTTTAAGATAACAGGGTTTTTACTAAGTCGTTTGTGATTGTGTAGACATTGCGAGCATGGTGGAGTTATTAGTTTGTATCGTAATGGTGCAGGTTTGGGTTAATAAAATTCAGTTTGACCAAACTCAACTATCCCAATTAACTACATAACATTGGTCAAGAAAATGCAGGAAACAAATATGTTTAAGGGATCTATAGTAACTTTATTGACATGTACAAAAAGTGATGAATGGTTGATAAAATGTTTATCGTCAGTACTGTTTATTGTTGTGATCTGATATAGTTTGATAACAATCAGTATCAAGGAGCATTAAAATAATTGATATATTTTGTTTTGTTGGAAGTCTCAAATACTTGTATTTTTTTTGCTCTTTAATATGTTGTATTCGCAGGCTATAAATGGCTTTTCATAAGTGTTACATCATCATCCGACTTAGCGCGATTATATAAGTTCCGACTTAAAGAACAGGCAAAGAACAACACATTATTATATGTTTTGGTACCGTTTTGTGATATCAAATATAGATACCCAACATTTTGCAAAGGGTTGTGTAAATTTCCACCACTTACGGAACCACTACTATTTCCTGGTTCGTACGGGCCAAACATTTGCGAGTGCGTCAATGCGATTCACGCGTACGTTTGTAGACAATAGAATCCCGGGCGATTCGTTCGCTCTGAACACATTAGTCTTCGCAATTCAGACCGCATGAACGCATGCTTTAGAATGGTGAGGCGTTTTCCGATTATATATTTTTTTCTGTAAACATATTTTTGTGAACTTGTTGATGGAATGGAATACTAAAGATGTTGCCTTTCTTTAATAAGAATATTATTTTTGGGTGGTGGTACCCTTTAATATCTTTGTGAAACATACCACCACCCACAAATCATATTCTTATAAATGAAAGGTAACATCTTTAGTAGTCCATTCCATCAACAAATTCAAACAAATATGTTTCCAGAAAAAAATAATAATTGGAAAACGCACCACCATACTACCACATGTGTATATGGGTCTGCATGTACGAAGACTACCTTTGTCCAGAGCGAACGAATCGTCCGGGATTATAATTGTCTTCACACGTACGCGTGAATTGGCGCACTCGCAAATGTTTGGCGAGTATACGGATGCAGGAAATAATAGTGGTTCCGTAAGTGGTGGTAATGAATTGCATTGTTCATGAATTACACAACCCTTTGCAAAATGTTGGGTATCTATTTGATATCACAAAAGGGTATCACAACATTATAATTATGTGTTATTATTTGCCTGGTGGTCCCCTTTAACTTTCCCTTAATCGACCAAATTCACTGTCGGTTCTTTCATGCCCGATTTTGTTCATCTTACTAATACAAGTACATGTTTTCCTTCAAAATGTCTTCGTTGAAGTTATTGAGATATTTCTGGTCTAATTGGAAAATATCCCGGGGAGCCCCCGGGGTATCACTCTTATACAAAAGTGCTAAACCCACCCGCGGGTCCATCAAACTCTGAAATGGACCCTAAATGGCGCATCGCACCATCGTAAGTTTACACTCCTTAATGGCGTAATGCTTTGTAAGCCTACCCTTAAATGGCGCAAAATGCACCTGAAAAGTACTCTTTTGTGATTTGTTTTAATGCGTGCTGAAAACTGACCCCTATTTTAAGGAAACGTCGACGAAGCCGTATGTAGCTGTTTGGCCGGTGACCACACTCCCCCCCCCCCCCCCCCCCCCGGCCGCCCTTCCTTCACCCTGTTCCCTATCCCTCTTGTGTAGCTCTTTTGTATATCCCAGTTTGCTCACACTTTAGATAAAATTAAGTAATATAATTATGTACAGACGTAATAACGTATTTATAGTGTCGAAATTTTATTTTTAATTAGTATTATTTATATTTTGTATACATGTACTTACTAAAAACTAATGCCAGGGATCCACAATTCACAAGCTCTGCTTCCTAGTGGATCCCTTCATTTTCACTACATTGATTATTATTGTTTAAATAATTTATACGTTATTTTCTATTCCTTTTGTTATAAATTATGTTACAAGTTATGAATATTGTACATTTATTTTGTAAAAATGATATAATATACTGTCTTGAACTTGAACTGTATGTATACTTATGTGGCAGTGAGTAAGCGAAGTGCCCCCCTTTCTCTCTCCTTATCATCGGCCATAGCTGGTGTGGCCATTATGATCATCGCATACAACATATCAACCCTCATGCATTTTGTTTGCATGTGTCAGCATTATACAGCATACTTTGTTATCTGATCCCTTTGAAGTAAACATGTAAATATGCTATTACTATAATGATATTATATACTTAGGTTCCTTAGGGGCTTACCTTTTAAAGATACAAGAGAGAGAGATAGAGAGAGAGACTTTTTTTTATTTTTGTGTATCCACATCAGTCTTTTGTTCTTATTACTAATCCCACTTTTTCAAATTGTCGCCCATTTTATTTTCTTCTGCAACATACTTAGTTACTTTTTATGCTTCAAATAATTAAAAATACATTTATTTTTGTATTTTATTGGGCCCGTTTAATATGTGGGCAGGTGGGAGAGCTGCTAATGCAATGAATGATGCACCTCAGCTCAGCTACTATACTCAACAAGTATTTTCGGTCGTTTGAGAACTGCGCCATCTACGATATATAATTGAACAGTCTCGCTGTGGATTTTCGGGTGTCAAGGTGAAGAGACGCTTTCTTCCATTTTGTGTTGAAACCTCCACAATAATCATCCGTTTTTCAGCGGTTCAAATGATATGGAATCATTCTTCTAGTGTTACATGAGAGTTATTCATCTGGTGATTTAGATGCAGCTGAATGGTAAGGACATTACTATTATTTTACGTCTTTTTTCTGCTCTCAAATATTACTGTTTGCACTGAGTGAGCTAAGTGTTGTTACTGCTGAGCCAACCACTGGCTGAGCTAACGCCGTATTAACTGGCGGTAGCGGTTCCGCTGCCTCGCTCGGTGGGTAGCGCGGGCTCTCGCCCGCAGGCTTAATTAATTGGGATTTGTAAAACTTAAAGGTACTTCAGATTCGTCAAATCAGATGCGCGGCGCCATCTTAAGTACACGTTGCGCACGGTGCGTGATGCATGTTAGCTCAGTGTCATGCGGTGCGCGCAAACTAGCCCAGTTCAAAATGGCGACCCGCTGTGTAGCATCCCCACGCTTGATAATCATTAGGGTCTTTCATTGTAAAATCAAACATCCATTATAACTATCGTGAATATCAAATTTATATAGAGTTATGATCCTAGAATCAGTTTTATACCGTCAAATTACCAAACATATTATAAAAAGTCGAAAATTATGGCTAAAACGGAGGCTATCTTGTAGCAAAATATACGTGCAATGCGGAGAGCCGATTGCAGCGCGATCGCATGTTGACGATGTAGCGATATATCGCGCTGAGCGGCGCTGGTTGTTTACCGTTTGATTTGTGTGTCCGTTATTTGTTTGCGTGAGCGCTACGCATGCCCGGATGTGGGTGTCGGCTGCTACGTCGTGCGCCAGTCATAGCTCGCCCGTGAAAAGATTGCCGGACGCGCTAAAAGATTTGCCGCCCAATCGTCGGCGTAGCGTTTGGTAGGCATGTGGACAATACTTACACGGTGTCAGCTGCTTTTGGCTACTTGCGACGATCGTCAGCTAGACTCCGTCAGGACTTTGAAACTAGTTTTCCTTGACAGTAGCATTTCATTTGTCATGCCAATCGAATGAAATAATTGCAATTGGGAATATCTTACCCCGTTGAAGAATTTACTGATTACTTTTATATCGGAAAAAGAAGTTGATAGCAGACAGTATTAAAAATAAAATTCACACTGCGTGCAATAACAAGTAGTTCCGTCACTCGTACACAATTTTAGTGTACAGTACAGTAGCATAGTTTTGTACTTGACTTGTGTAAAAGTACAGCTTTCTAGATCTATCCCCGACTTTTCTTCTGACGTGGACAATTTTGACATTACTATAAAGTTATTGGTATTGTTCACATTGTTTCCGACTGGCACTTATCCATATTTTCTTCCTCAAAAGTAATGGCCTTAATACTTCCCGTTCGTAATTTCTATGATTTGTTATTCTTTTGTTATTTATTATTTTAAGCTTATATAAATATAACTCCTGTTATATTTTTCACAAATATTCTTTCTTTTTGTTTACCCTTCTCCAGGATATGGGCATTTTACCAGATGGCTTCTTTTATGCAAATGAGAATCATTCCACGGAGGATTTCTTCATGATAAAACAAGGACTTTTCCTCCTTAGTTTATTAATTCATGATATATATTTGTAACACTTAATTGCGGCAGCAAACATGCTTAATTTCATGTGTTAAATATTAAATTTATATATATATATGTTATTCATATAAGCAGGAATAATAATCGTTATTTTTTTACAGTTCATAATTCATATAGTATATAATTGTGATTCTGTATATTCATTTATTTGTGTAGGCAGTGGCATAACTATGGGGGCGTGGGGGCTGTGCCCCCAATACTTTTAGAAAATAAACTAGAAAATATATTTTACAAGGGGAATGTCTATAAAAACAAAAAAAAAGATGTGCCCCAAATAACCTTTGTACCACAGCCCCCCCCCCCCCTCCTTATTTCAATAGGCGTGACTACACTATGCCACCTGTTGTGTGTACCATTTGGTCAAACTGATTACAACTGATAATGATATCACTAATTTCATGTTATACTTAACCCGGTCAGGGACTGGTCTCAATAAATACTTGGGCATGGAGATTGGAGATATACACAGAATTAAGGCATGTTAAAGCGAAAGTATAAGTACATGGAAACCCTGTTATAACGAGGTACCTCGTTATAAACGGCCGAATTAATAACAAACGTGTAAATGAACGTATGAATCGGGACTCTCCTCGTTTTAAACGGTACCTTGTTATAAACGTGGTTTCCCTGTACTGAAAAGTTTACATTTACACATGTTTGTGTAAAGGCAATTTGAAATATTTATAGATATTTATAGATATATGGACAAAACCTTGTACCTTGTGTTCAATCATCTCTTCTGAAAGGTTCACCGTAGACGACATTATATCAGAAGTATGGACTTTGGCGACTCATGCGGGTGATGTGTGGAGGTGATATGGTCAACTGATTTTTTAATGACCAAGTAATATTATTGAAGATGTGAAACAAAAATGTTCAATCATCTTTCTATCAGTGGTAAAATCGGATTACCTGCATTTTTTTCTCTAATAGTCATTTCATTTTAAAAGTTTATGAAGGGCCAAAGTAGTGATGCCTGAGTTTTTGTTCTATGTATTTATTGAAGGGTGATGTCATCGAAATATAAGTCCGTCAGCAGTTCAGAGACTGTCATGTAGAATGGGTCAGGGTTGTCTGTGTAGAGTATCTTCAGCTCGTGCTCCTCCATGCCCACAATCACTCCATCAAACCAGTGGTCGACGCCTCCATCTTCCCAGCGGTGGGTCATTGCTTTCCCGATGATGTACTGTGGGTCCCTTATAGTACTGACAATGTCCACACTCTTTCCATTCCACTCTGACATATCTGACATCTCAGACAACTCTCGAAGTAGTCCCTTTAATTCATCCAGGGTACATCTGGATACAGCCGTCTTCTCAATGCTCTCTCCGAGCATGCGCGTCCGAAATGTGAGCTGCTTTCTGAGTAGGAGTGATGCCCTGGTTTTCGAGATATTGTCGATTTTTCCCTCTATCTCGTCTGGTCTCCAAAGTCCATACTCGAGGACGTGCTCTACGAGCTCCTCCACCTTGTCCCTCTCCTTCTCCTGCTTCTCCGAGAGTTGTTGTTGTTTATCGCGGACTCTGTTTCGCACCTCCTCCATGTACCGATGTTTATGAGTTGTGTCCTCATCTCTGACCTTTCCTTTTTGAATGGCTTCCTTCACAAGGCTCCTCCTCTCTTGATCATCCTTTCCCTCCAGCCACTTACGGGTCTGATTCACTTTGAACATTACTTTGCCCTCTACTTTTCCAAGAGCCATATTAGGAGCTCTTTGCAATGCTGCATCTACCAGGGCAAAATTCCTCTCCCCACTAATGTTCGTTGAGGAGCAGGACATTGCAGATTCAACCATCTCCTTCGAGGGGTCCCAGAACTCTCCACCGGGTAGTTGGGAATGGAGCTGACGATCGATGACGTCCACCATGCCCTGAAGAAGAGATGCCATGATGGTCAGCATTTCTCCCTTCTCTTCCTCAGGGATAGATGACAGGATGCTCCAAGACGGGTCTCCCTCCAGTTCATGGCCGAAGATGGTCTTGCCGTCAAAGATTTTCCCTGGAGCATCCTGCCACTCTACCAAGGTGGTCCGGGCCTGGTTGATGAGGGGGTTGGCTTCAAGGATAGGGAGATCTCTTCCTACCATCATTTTCCATGGGCCAGCGAAGGTTTTGAAGAGGACGCCCAAGCACCGCAATGGAGTCTTGGATGATGAGAAGCTCCACGCATTCACGAATGCCCTCTGTAAGTTGTTCTGCGGCTTCATTACTTTTGTAAAGTATTCAAGAATACCCTGTCCTGAACAAAACAGAATAGAAGCATTTTCAAACAGGACATTGAACCTATTCCCCACCCATCTTGGGAGACTCGCTGGAATGCCTTTGTCCTTCAGGAATGTCTTGAGTGCAATACTATCGCCACATCCTGCATTGTTAAACAGCTTGTCCGCTGCTCTTAGTAGGGCCTGCGCCTTGCTTTCACCTGCCTTTTGAAAAGGGAGGATGCCTTTGGATTCTGGTCTGTCACTTTTTCTTAAAACGTCATTTGCTTTTTTGGCAAACTGTCCAGTGGGTGCATAGCACATCGGAAAGAATTGATTTCATGACTGGCCAATTCTTGTAACGTTCTATCTACCGCCGCATTCGTTACACAACGGTCGGTCATGGTGTTGCCAACACTTTGGAGACTGGCCCTAACCTCACTGCAACAAGCTTTGATTGATTTCACATAATCACTGGCTGTGCCGCCTGGCTGTTGACGCACACCAGTGAGGTAGGTTGCAGATGTTGTAGCAACTTCTACCTCAGCCAGGTGGCCCAGCCTCCCCTTAGTGGTGCCATCATACTTGAGGGTGAGGCCTTTCTCCCCCTCGATTCCCTGCCTTACCTGCTCACGCGAAACCACTTTCATTTCTGAAGAAAAGCGTGCTTGTGTGGAGGTAGAAGGCAGTTTGTCAACATCACGCTTACTGAGGGTTTCAACGACAGTGCGAATCACCTCGCCTACCCTGTGCTCCGCCACACCTTGATCCTAAGATACATAAAAGACAACTAACATTAAATTTTTTTTTTTTTTTTTTGGGGGGGGGGTGGGGAGGGGTGGTATAAGTTATTCTAATTAAATGCATTGTTTCATTTTTTTATTTCAAACAATATTTGTATGCTGATCATGTTATGTTATCTCCTCTGAACTAACACTCTTTACACTTTTAATTTAAAGTGATAAAGAGTGTTAGTTCAGAGATAATATAAACATGATCAGCATGAAAATATTGTTTGAAATAATAAATGAAACGATGCACTTAATTAGAACAACCTATAACACCCCCGCCGCCCCCCCCCCCCCCCCCCCCCAAAAAAAAAAAAAGAAAAAAAAGAATCAGTACTCTGATTTAAACAGTTCGGTACAGTATGTGGAATATGTAGATTAATTTAATAAAAACAACTTAGGGAAAAACTTGTCATGATTTTGATTTAATAATATTTGTAAAATATTCTGACTACAATACAGTGGAACCTCGTTATAAAAGAGGTCATTTTGATGGTCCCAGCTCTTTATATTTCTTTGTTTTTTTACCCTGATATAATGAGAAACCTGATATAATAAGGTAATTTTTATGGTCCCAAGGACCTCGTTATAACGAGGTTCCACTATACTACATCAATCTTAATTCTTACAACAAATATTGTTAGCTGCTCCTGGAGTTTTATAAATATGAAATTGTACTTCACATTAAAAATCTACCATAACTTTTAATTATCATACAACATGTCGTTATTAAAGGTGCACCTGTAAAGTGTCAGAACAGTCAGATATTGCCCAATGTGACATTTGAGAGTTCAATCTTAAGTGCAATTTTAAGATATGTCCAAATGATGTGTGAAAGTTTCATTGAAAAATAATACTGCTTTCCTGGTTAAAAAGGCAAAAATTTGCATCAGTTTTTACAACAAATTGCTGTATGAGGTTTATGATACTAAAGGTGCATTTGAACAAATCTAACCCTATTTTATTATAATTTCTTCTCTTACCAAAAGCAAAACAACACGGTAGAAGAGAAATGTGGAAGCTTAAATTTATTTCTGCGGAGTAAGACAAGTACAGGTGCACTATTAATGTAAGTTATGTAACGCACCTGAAGGAAGTAAGAAACCTGTCTTACATTAGCCGTGTACTCCCTGCCCTCTTTGGTTTGGATTGGCCGAGAAAGATCTTGTACTTGTTCCTCTAACCCATCGATGGTGTCATGAAGATCAGCAATGTAACCCTCATGCAGATTGTTTGCTTGTTGTTTCGTGCAGGTTTTGGGAGTAAGGGAAACTGTGGCAGACTTTGATCTTAGACGATAAAGTTGTGTCCTGTACACTTTGCACTTTCGAACAACACTTTGGTAGCGAGCATTAAGATTCAAGTTTCTTGAATGAAGCATTTTACAATTCTGTTGCCATCTGAACCTACTGTCCTGTAGTCTTTTGACCTTTTTCATCACATCTTTTGGGGTCTCAACTTGTCCGATTTTAGAGTACAAATCCCTCAGCTTCTTTCTACTTTCAGCAGCTTTCCTTTTTTCCTTCTTCCTCTTAAGCTCGCTCGTAGCCAATTTCTTCTCCTGGATTTTTCTTCTTTCTTCTCTCCTTTTTCCTTCATCATCAATTGCTTGAAGCAACTTCTTACAGTTCAGGCAGGAACTTGACTCTGACTCTTCAGGGGATGACGTTGTGGAAATTTCAACTCTCTTGTAACATCACAAAAAACAAGAGTGCATTTTCTCATGAATTTTTTCTTGGTATGTGATTTGCAAAACAGCACTTATTCTTCCTTGATTGTAGAGCAGAGGTAGAGCTTTCAAGAGCAACCGCATCCCATGCCAGAATCATGAACTGCCATAGATGTTGGTAGCAATGGATGGTTCACTTCTGGTTGGATGGTAGATGGGGAGGTTGGCAAGATCAAGACTCGGTCTGCAAGAATTTCTTCAGAGAATCTGAAATTAGAAGACATCCAAATAAACATTACCATGTAATCAGTGTTGAATAAGGGACAATCATTATCATAGAATTACAAACATGATGCAAATAATAAAATTTACATTTGAAACGGGCATTCCACAATGTATTGGTGTATTCCTGTCAGCAGGGCTCGGCACTAGCTCACTGAACTATGGGTAATAGAAACCAGGTCAATAATGTTCCGCAAAATATCCCCCTTGAAAGAAATATGGCCAAATGCAAAATAAAATGATCTGGGGGAAGACATTGAGAGGGACAGTCATATTCATAAAATTATAAATATAAACACAGCAACAACAAAATATAAAATATGACAAATACAAAGACATGCACAGCATGTGTGATCATGACATTTAAACATGTATACATACATACAAATCATTGAAAGATACTTTGACAAATACAAAGACATGCACAGCATGTGTGATCATGACATTTAAACATGTATACATACATACAAATCATTGAAAGATACTTGATAGCCGGTTACCCCCCCCCCCCCCCCCCCCCCCCCCCCACACCACCACCCCCACACCACCACCAACACACACACACACATACACATTGTGAGTACTGATTCTACCTTTACTCTTTAGTTTTACTAAACTTTTTTGGCCTGGGTATTTTAAAATTGTGCACAACTTCAACTCTCTCTCTCAAAATCAAATGCATGCCACCCAAGACAATCGTTGGTATGTCTTCGAAATCAAAGTCGAAGAGAATGCCAAAGAAATTATAAATAAATAATATTATAAAATATATTTCCATTGCCCATCTTGGAGGAATGGTTATCACATAAAAGTAAAAATAAAAATTGATAATGGCAGGTTAGTTCACTTCATGATTCATTATTTCTGCATGATAATTTACATTTACATAAATTACAAATACAATTTGTTTACAAGAATTATATCTTTAAAATTCAACATTGTCGATGGGGAGGATGACAACTATTCAACAAAACTCGAAAATACTTCAAAACATTCCATTATATTAATAATAATATTATTATTATTATTATTCAGCCTCCTACTTTCATTCATTTAATCCAACGCAAGACGATCAATATGGGACTATCAAACCAACTGCACCCGCGGGGCGGGCCCCGGCAAGCGCAAGCGATGCGCCGATACAGCGATCACGATATTGGCCGAATTTTGTGGAAATTTGGCCGGGAAACTCCCCGGGAGGCCCACTATTCACATTCACATAATTTTATTTTGCTTCTCAAGGCGCGGGAAATATGAGTACAACTTATTCGAGAAAGACCTGAACTTGCATAAAATCACACATTTTCAATGCCCTCTATATGCAAATTTTTTATATTTTCGGTAATGGGGAAGAAAATCACTTTAAATACGAAATACGAAAATTGTACTTACTTCTGACTTTCAGAACGAATTTTGTCGCATTTTCCGCTCGTTCGACAGGCGATTTTGGTATCGATGGATTGCTTAATTTCCACAGAAGATTGTAACACGTAGGTCTATGGCTAAAGACTATTCACATGATACATTTTTGAAGATCCATCTGCCCCTCTACATGGCACTGCGAGACTCGCACAGCGAATCGCGCGCACGCGATAGCACGCATTGGAGCCAAAAACGTAATCACCTCAAAAGCGCCGATTCGCAACAGCGCCATCAGCGTTCATGAGGGTACCTAGCTTGATGCCCTTTAATGTGTTGACTGTTGTAACTTGTGAGTGTGTGGATGAGGCTTAAATCAAGTAATAAAATTCGAAATTCACATGATGATGAGGTGATGATAATCATGAGTATATCAGTAGTGTTCTAATCTAGGCAGAAATGTTAAATTATGTGTCGCAAAAATCAAATTCAAAATGGTCAAATTTCTGTGAGTGTAACATCATGACATTGTCATTGACATTGTCAGGGACTCGGTCTCATGAACATGTATGGTTTAGTTCAGTTTTCAGAGCCAGACAAACATTTCGTTGAGAGTCAGAGATGTACCGGGTTAAAAAGTAATGTAGAGTGGCAGGGGAACTCGACCACATATTCTAACAAATCGCAAGCCTGTATTATTTTATTAAGATATATAAATAATAATAATTTTACTGACTGTGTCCTATTAAATTACCGGATACCGATAGTTTGACGGCACAAAACAAACATTAGATGTATAAAATCAAAATGGAAATTATACGAGCAGCTGCATAAACTCATAAAGAACACATTTCATGTAAAATATCGGCAAAACTATACTTTAGTAGGCTATATTATTTGTGGTCGCTAACTTCAACCCTAACCTTAACCCTAACCCTAAATTTGGTGGCTATAGGTCAGATTTAGTGGCTATAGGTCAGATTTAGTGGCTATAGGTCAGATTTAGTGGCTATAAGTTAGTTTATTGGGCAGTATGAAAATTGAAGTTAGCAACCCAAATTAGCAGTCCAAATCAGTGACTGCTACACTACTAAAAGTATAGTTTTGCCAAAATATCTTCAAGAATTTACCAATTTTTTCTCCAAATCAACTTTCTTGTAAACCCTTCCAAAAAATAAGCCTCTTCCCGACGCAAAATTTTGTGTTGTATTACCGAACATGAATGTTTTGCATGGGAATGTCATTGACATGCGTGCTGCCACAGGTGCGCGGCAAAACGCGCGTAAAATGCCTCAGGACGCTTATTTTCTTCGGGAAATGATGGAAATTTTTTGCTGAACATCCATTTATTATCCTTCGTTAATGCCGACTGTCAAATTCAACTTTCAAAATTTGAAAATTTTTCCTATGTGAATTTGCATGTCCGGTAATACAATACGTTGGGTAATACAACACCTTGCTATACTAATTCACAATGGCTTACCCTTGAAATTACATTAATTAATGCATAAAAATTAACGTTACAACATACTGGAACTCGCAAGCACACATAGACATAGTGTTGTACAGAGCAAAACCTCTCATGCTTGATGCACTTATCCAGCACAAAAATATGTTTGCTGGCTGATTCCTCCCTCCATTTACAAGCAAATTCAACAAAACCTTTGTTTATGTGATCCACATGCACAATTCATATAATATGAGAATATGAGAACAATTATCAACTCTGTTGTCAATGAAGACCGCAAAATGTAGAAAAAAATGATTATTTCCAGTCTGTTTTCCGTAGCGAGGCTTCCTAAAACACAACGATCAACTGTTGAACGGGAATTGGATTGCGAAATGGTAAATGTACAAATGGTCCAGCTGACTGGACTCTTTACTTTATTAGATGTGCTTGCAAGTACTGTTCAGTGGAAATGTAATTGTTGAAGTCCCAATCCCTCACTGCCTGTTTGCTTAAAACATGTTTTAGATTGATTTGATGTTGTTTGATTTTCAGATTTGAAGTTGTCAATCTTATCTTTTCTTCTCTTCTCTTATATTATATTCATCCAGGAACAAGTTTGGAGATTGCTTCAATAACCAGAATGTCGGAGTGTGCATGTGATGGACATTTCATTTTGAAGTCGCAGGTCTAGTAGGGAGTAGTACAGTAGAACTGGGTATCCATCAGGGGATGGAGAGCCTCTAGTAAATATATAACTTCAAGTGGATGTCCAACTTTTTAAAACACTTTCAGAGACTTTAGAAAGAGAGTGGAGACGAGAGAGATACTCAACCACTTCTTTCATGATAGACGAGGCTTGCCTCACTAGCTGTGCAAGACACAGGGCTAAATTTGACTGCTCTCTGCGGCAGGACCAAGGCCAAGGGTCTATCTGGTACAGCCCTCAAGTTCTGTGAATTAAAGGATTTCCAAGACTGCCCACTGCCCGATTCTGCACTGCGAGGGTCTTGGTTCAGCTGCGCTTCCTAACTATGAGTTAGGGATTGCCCACTGCCACAAGATCAAGTGTCCATCTGATACAGCCCTCAACTGTGAGATTATAAGACTAAACAGGATTTTCTAAAAGACTTCCCTCCTCTTCAAGACCTCGGGCTTATGAGCTAGGACTGTCCACTTCTGCACATCAAGGGTTCTTGGGTTAGCTGGGCTTCATAGCGTGCAAGACACGGCCAAGATATTGTCCATCGCAGCAAGATTTAGGCCGGGTCCATCTGGTACAGCCCTAACTTGTGAGATAAGGGATTTCCAAGTTTTTCCAACCCCTTCAAGACCTTAGGCTTACCAGCTAGGACTGCAAGTGTCTTGGCTATCTGGACATCCTAGCCTAGCCTGCTACCATGGCCGGGGTCGGCGGTGCTGGACGAAAGAAGAAGGTGCCCGACAGACCTTTCTATGAGAAGCAGACCACTCGGGAGACCAGTGCGGACATCATCAGCGAGGCCAGGGCCGCCCTGAGGACTGTGCCGACGAGACGGCCGTTCACCCCTCGGGAGGACAAGAGGACCCTGTTCAGCGGGACCACCTCCAGGGCACCGACTGAGAGACCTCCGTCTGCTTTCAGGTCAGTTCATCCAGATTTCTCTTGCACCTTGTTGTTTGGCTCAAATGGTAATAGAATAATAAATCAGGGCTCTCCCTTCGGCTTTCTTCTAGATGGCCAGAATGAAAAATCAGATAGATTCTTACCATAGACTTGTTACAGATCCTAATTTGTTGGTGGCCAATACAAGAGTTGCTAGGGGCCAAATTAAATTTCTTGTAGCCATGGCACCCTGGGCCCAGGGGCCCGATCACGGACCAGCGACATTTAACATGGTAAATAACATCATTGGCTCTAATTTGTTGATGTCAACATGCTCGAATAACATACAAATTGACAGAACGTAGCAGAGCACACATACCGCCCTTACTCATTCAACCGTATAGGATTACACTTGTAAGCATATCTAGAGATCAGTGGAACTAGGGCTGGTCCTGGGTCATGATCGTGCTCTCGGCCACTGGCCAATGCTAAGTGCAGTAAGTACAATATTTAGTTTGTCTATCACTTTAATGTAATGCTGTTAGGTAAAGAAAAAATCCCGGATCGTTCTCGGATCGGTAGAATTCAAAATCGCTAACGAGATTCTCGGATCGGATCGGATCTCGGAAAAAAATAATATTGCAATTTGCTCTGAAAAAAATGCAGCGTTGTAGACTTATCTTTCTTGTTTTATATGCCAATAATATTAACAATGTTGACGCTTTAAGGGATGCACATATCAATCTTTACAGAAAAACAGTTACAGACTATTCAGAATCAACTAAGTTTTGCAAGAAAAGTATTTTTTCCGAAGTGAATTTGGCCTAGAAATCGATCGTTTGTTCAGCATCGCGCCACACATTCACAGAACTCAGCCGGCCAGTCAAGGGGAAACATCACATGTAAATTTGTACGATCTTCTTGGTGAGAGCCGGGCCTTCAAAAAGTGGCTATAAATTAGCCTTTTTGTGATCAACACAATTTTGGTAGTCTACTTACATGATAACATGGCATTTGAAAGCTGAACAGATTTTAAAAAATACCCCCAAAACAATGAAAAACTGCGCTGAATATATCGATAAATTTCCAAAGCACGTTCGTGAGGGAAGGTTGAAGTAGTTACGGTCGCAGTTTTCGGGCCGCTGCACTGCTGGCATGTTTCACGCATATTCGCTCGTGTACGGGTCTTTGTTTCATACGCCGGATTCATCCGCGATCTGTTATGTATAGTTGTTTTTACCGATTTTTTTAGTAGTTGTTTGCATTGCTTTGGGGCTCAATTTTTTTCTGTTCAGCTTTTAAACGCCATGCAATCATGTAAGTAGAATATCAAAACATTTAAACATGGTGCAAATAACCAAAATACGTATTTTGAGCCACTTTTAGAATGCACTGGCTGATCAGCTCGATCATACAGATATACATCTGAAGTCTCCCCGAGAGTGTCGGCCTAACTTTGTGTGCATTTCCGTCGGCAATATCGTTCAAATGACTAGCAATTTTGCGCATCCTGTTCAATTTTCGACTGCGAAACGAATTAATGAACTAAGAATTTCTCCAAAATAACCACTCATAAAGTAAACAATATTGATTCCCCCATTCTTTATTTAAATTACACTACTTAATGGACTGTCAAACATACACATTTTCAATTATTACTGGAGAAAATGGGTCGGCAAAATCTTCCGATATTTTCTACCGAGAAAATTTATTTCTCGGATCCGTCTCGGATCCGGCTAGGAAGCGATTATCGCCGGGAAATCGGATCGTTCCCGGATCGGATAACAGCTTACTTTAATGTGACACTATTTCAATGTCCAGTCAGATCAGTTAGACAATAGTTAGACCTACTCTGCTTTTCTTTCGTTCAATCTCCACAAGACTATTGTGTGGTATTCATAATAAGAGCTGATCACAGGGTGCATGTTCATTGAATGCATTTGATCTAGCACTAATGACTATTGATTGACAGGTGAGACGAGTAGGAAGTTTCTTTTTAAAGACACTGCTTTGCTCAGTGAAAAGGAGTACTCTGTTGTGTGTGTGTGTGTGTGTATGTGGGGGTGGGGAATTCAGCTCAGGACTAGAATTTACAGAAGAGCCTCTGAAATCACACAGAGCCTACTACTTTTATTAATATTTTTCATCATGCATTACTCGAAAGTACATCATGGATTAGATTGTGTTAGATGCCAGAATTTTTTTTTGGTACATGTATCTCCCCCTTTTGTTTCTTGTTTATCAAAATATGATGTTTAAATTTCTTTCTATTGGTTTTCTTCAACACCTCAAATTAAAGTAAATTTTATGATGATCAATGCATTATAACTCAAGATGGTGAGATAAGATGATTCTTATTTTGCTTTTCTTTTTAGAATCATTGTTTAGTATTAGCTGCCTCAAGAAAACTTTTAATTTTTATTTAAAATTATATATATAATTTAAAGCCATAGAAAATTAAAATGATGCATCAATTTTGAATACAAAAGTGCCAGAAATCCAATTATAACACAAAGTATTATGCACTGTACATTAAGTCCTAATACAACACTCAAACTGTTTTTGTTTCTTTTTGTTTTTATAGATGTACTGCATGATTAATGATGCATTATTAATTTTTCATGTTGATTCCCTCTATTTGCCCTCCCGATGATAGTCTTGGATCAAGACACTTTGATGGAGCTGATTCCCGACCACCATCAGGAGCTAGACTCTCTCCCCTGGACCATGTAAGTCATTTTGTTTTCGTTCTTTATATAATTTGCTTATAATTGTTCACGTTGCTTTCATTGTTACAAATATATTTCGGGGTGAAGGTTTCGTTTAAACTTCGGAAATGATTTGATGAAAAGTTGCATTTTCTCTGGAGTATCATGTGTAATTAAAGTTACAAAATAGAAATTATTTTATTGTTTGATGTTTTCACTAAAGTATCAATACCAAATAGTTAAATATATCGTAAGTTCTTGAAATAATTAGCACAGGCCCGCTGGCTCTGGGTCACTAAAAGTTAGCTTTGGCCTCCAATAATTCAGTGATGTTAAATTCCAGTACCCCAAACCGGCAACCAAATATATTTACAAAACTTGTAATCAATATGTGACGAAAAATTATGATTATCGTGGTAAAATTCACTGAGTATAATCAATTGTTTGTTGACTCACAGTGCTATTATGATGCTAGAGAAATACATTTCCACTGCCTCTGCTGGCCTTTAACAAGCTAACTGAGCATGATAAAGGCCAGCAGGGGTGGCCAAAACATTGCTCTCTATTAGCATCATAATAGCATCGTGAGTCAACAAACAATTATTTATACTCAGAAAACTTGTAATTTTTTTTTTGTGTGCGGCCACCATATTCAGGTTTCGAGGCACTAGAATGTAAGAATTTTTTTTTTTTACTTGCCTTAATTGGCAAAAAATTAAGGCAAAAAATTAATTTATAGCATTGATATAATGATTTTGTTGTTTATTTTCCTCTAGCATCATGAGTCAACAAACAATTTTTTATACTCAGAAAACTTTTTTTTTTTTATGGCCACCATATTCAAGTTTCGGGAATATGAAAAATTACATGTATTTTACTTGCTTGACTTGGCAACAAAATTAATTTCTAGCATCAACGATATAATGATTTTGTTGGTTATTTTCCTCAGAAGCCCTCACCGCCGGTCAAGACCATCAGCATCGATGACCACTGCCCCAAGCTGCCCAAGCCCCCCACACGGGATCCCAACAAGAGGGAGGGGTCAGGGAAGAGGAGGACGCGGCCTAAACTCATGAGCGCACTGAGTCAGGACGGCCAGCCGGGTGAGTGCTTATAATGCAGTGCTTGAAATTAACACAGGCCCGCTGGCCCGGGGCCACTAAGTAAAATAGTTAGATCCTAATGTGCACTGGCCCAATGTTATGTTTTTCTTTGTTTGGGGCCACTAGATTTAGGTTTGGGCCACTACTATTTGTAAAATCTTGTTTGACTTGCCCGACTGCGCCACAAGGCATATCTAAGCATTGCATATTGTGATCAATTAAAGTTTTTGTTTGAGTTTTCGTTGAGTCTTGTTTTATTTGCCTGACTGCCCCACAAGGCAAACGAGTTGATTTTTATTGCATATTGCGATTAAAAGTTTTTGTTTGAGTTTGAGCAGAATGAAATTCTACGATCATGTTAGTTTTGTCAACTACAGTATATTTAAACCTTGCCTTGAACATCAACAAACAGGATGCCATTGGATAGAGTTTTAAAAAGTGAGAGCATTTTTCCATAGAGTGAGGAAAATGTTTTCCACTTATTGGGTATTCTTTGCTGAAGCGCACCAAATAAATGTGCCTCATTTGATTAAATGTGACTATGATCTTCAGATAATTTAGATGCATTGCAAGTGAGACTCAATTGGGGGTCCTGATCTTTTTTTAGCTCATAGCAGAATCTTCGTCTGAGGCTAAATGATCCTTACAGAAGCTTCCTCTAACTAAGCTAGGCTGATTAACCTAGACAAGGGGGTTGTTTCACAAAGATCCTAAGTTGAAAAAAATTATGGAAAGCCATTTGTAGCCTTAATTAAAATATATTAAAAAACAAACATTACAAGTATTCTAGACTTTTCATACATTTTACATCAAGAACAGGAGATCCCCTTGTTAATAGAAAAAAAAACAACAATGATTTCAATCAACATTTTATGCCTTTTTAAAAGAAATTGAACAAAACTGTTTCAAAGAAACTAAAGGCTTTCCATAATTTCTAAGTCCAACTTAGAGTTAAGTTCGACTTAGGATCTTTGTGAAACACCCCCCAGTACTCTTCTAGAATCAAAAGGATCAATTGACTAACATTTTATTATGCAGACAATTTTTATGTAGATAATATACGTGGTTTTCAGTGCCAGTGTTTTTCTACGTTAATTATCGATACTTGACATAATTGATTTTGTTTAAATCATGTTTAATACTTGTCTTAATGTTGCTAAAAATTAAATCCAGTCCAAGTGCTACCCCAGCCGCTGGAGAGGAAGAGTTCAGCGCCTGTGGGTGGGGAGCGAAGAGCCCAGAGCGGCCCCAAGGAACGCACCAGGCCCCTGGGGGAGGATGACATGGACAGCAGGGGTGGTAGGGCCGGAGGGGGCCCCTCCCCCGATGTACAGAGAGTGAGGTCTGCAGACAGTCTACCCTCTACCAATGGAAGCAACGGCCGGTGAGTTGGCATAATTGGAGTGACATCCATGTTATTGTTAAGACAGTGTCAAAAGGGGTATTTGGCAAGTTAAGTATCATAAGGGGAGGTCACCGGGGGTAGGGCCGGGGGCCCCTCCCCCGATGTACAGAGAGTGAGGTCTGCAGACAGTCTGCCGCCTACCAATGGAAGCAACGGCCGATAAGTTTGTTTAATCCAATGTTTTAACAGAATTTAGCCTGGAGCGGTATGTTAAAATGCACCAAATCCTCTGAGGGAGTACAACAGTGATGGGGGTGGGGGGGGGGGGGGGGGTGGGGTGGAAGGGCTGTTGGAGCCTCCCATGTTAATGGCATACCTAGTGTGAGGTCTACTCAACAAGACAAAAATGTGACAGTTTTGATCGCATGGAAGTTATATTAATTAGCATCAATGTATAATGCAGCTTTAGAAGGTCCAGTGAATGCATAAATTTGGATGAATTGATATCGATGCTTTTTGATGTAATTTTTCATTGATTTCCTTTTGTTATTTCTCTGCAGGTCTTCAAGAGAAAGTAGCAGCACTGAACGGTCAGAAAGTGGCTACTCCAGTGACCGGCTATCAGCCGGCAGCCGCTCAGGTCAGTCTTGTAGTCATGCATATGTAAAGATGAGAGATTGGTCAACCGGGGCTTGCACTTAGCTGTGGTCAAGGTGCCAATAGCCACCAGAGCCACCATAGAAGCCTGCTAGCTTAGTTTTATGTGGACGTGGCAAGATTGGTAGAGCACGCGCTTTCCTATCGTGAGATCCTGAGTTCGAACCCTGTGTATGCCCACTACTTTTGTCCTTCAGCAAGACAATTAATTCTCTATTGCTGCTCTTTACCCAGGTGTTTAAATGGGTACCATGGTTGGGTGTTAATTAACCTTTGAGCCATCATCAGTGGCAGCATGGCTATAATGCTCCACGGGGAGTTGAGAAAGTATGCAATATCATTGTGTGGGTTTGAAATGTTGAAATAGAGTGGTGAAGTGTGATGTCATAAATGATGTCATAAACATTTTTTTTAGAATTTTCAAATTTGGACTTCATTTTCAGAAAGAGCATAACAAATAATGTCCAAATACCGAAAATCAAAGGAATAGGTTACGTATTGGCCGAGATATGCCCATCCGAATGATTTTTTTGGTCAATGGGCAATCAGTGTTATAGTGCACTGGTTCCTAAATTTAGGAACCAGTGCATTATAACACTGATTGCCCATTGAAGTAAAATTCATTCGGATGGGCATATCTCAGCCAATACGTAACCTATTCCTTTGATTTTCGGTATTTGGACATTATTTGTTATGCTCTTTCTGCAAATGAATTCCAAATTTGAAAATTCTAAAAAAGTGTTTTTATGACGTCATGGCTTCTGTACTCTATAGAGCTATGTTATAATGATATAAATGTTTAAAGCACATATAATATGTAAGGATCGAGCCACTCACACAAAGAGTGGAAATTGCATTAATCAATTCAACTGTTAACAAGTTGTTAACAAGGTGGCCCCAACAAAGAAAAAAACAATCATTAATGTTACATTTGGTTGCCCACACAGGCCAGTAAAACTTGGCAATTATGACATTTTGATGGCCTGAAACTACATTTTTGTGGCTCTGGGCCAATGGGCCAATGCTTATTTTGAGCTCTAATTTTCATGATAGATTAATTTCTATTGTTTTCATATCGTAATATAATATTAAAAATAATTTCATATCTTAATATCTGCAGGGAGCGGTGGACGAAGGGAAGATGAGAGTGCGGAGGAGGCCCTCTACTGGAACGAGAGAGTCAACCCCATACTGGAGAAGATCACATCGTTTTGTAGAGGTGAGTGTTAAAGGGATCGAGTAACTTTCTTTGACTGCAGACCCCTCAAATAAAAATTCTGATATGGTATAATGGCTAAACAAAGTGATAAATTTATTCATGAAGTGACACAATTTAAGTTACTTATAAGATGTTATAATTTTTTATCCAAACATGTTGTACCTATTTTATATACCGTATTTGTCGGTGTATTACCCGCACCTTTTTTCTCAAAAAAAAGCTCCAAAATGGGGGGAGCGGTTAATACACGGAGATAGGAAAATTGTACACGCAAATTGCCTAGCCAGCGCCGGGCCTTAATTACGATGCGGTTAATACACGGAGATAAGATTCACAAGTGACCAAAGTCCACCTCAGCAAGGCATTCATACTCATACGATGCACGGAAAATACAAGCATATTCCCCCCAAAACAAGTCATGCAGTGTCTTTTATGTTTCTCTTTTACCTCTTCCTAAATATTGCTCGTTGTTGCTGCGAAAGCGGCTTGGAAGATTCACGATCTTAGTACGAATCCTAACATGCACCCGCGCGACTGGCCGAGCAGCTCAGGCGGGAATTCTCTTTCCCGACGCGACCCCAAGCCGCCGCCCCGCCGGTGCGCGCCGGCGGTGTGCATGCTAGCGCTGCGGGTAGCACAGGCGCGCGTTCGTTCAGGTGAAAGGCCACGCCGCTGAATATTGGTACGTTGTACACTGTAGCACTCGATATGTCATCAAAATTATGCTAAACTATTGAGTGCTAATACTCAAATAATAATCCACCCTTCAAAACATGTGAGCTGACATAACATCGTGATCGTATATCAGTACAATGCACTCGCAAGTAACGATCGTAATTTCTTATCCCCTGAAACAGTTTTCAAGAGTAGATTCAACATAATTTGAACTAGAAAGAAGGAATAACATTAAGGTACAGTTTTTTTTAAATCTCCGTTCTGATTGTTTTATTGGTGAAATCTTCATTTTGTTGTCTAACGTTTTATGTAGTCCCATGTGTAGTGATCCGTGTGGCAAATTCAACAGAAGTTATAGATTCTTCTGCTGTGAAGAAGGCCTGATCATTTTCTTTATTTACTTCGGAGGCTTCAGTAAATAAAACAAAATTCATAGGCAAAACTTCTCTGATAGATAAGCTATTTTTGGTACCTTTCCTAAGAAAATGCTGACCATCTAAAGACTAAAAATCAAGAATTATACTATCAAAAAAAAAATTTTTTCATGGAAAAATGGCCAAAGTTGGGGGTGCGGTTAATACATCGGAGCGGGTAATACACCGACAAATACGGTAGCCAATGTACCATCTGACTAACTCTAAACCCCTTTAAAAACTTGTGTCACTCAAGGTTTGGTGCTAAAACAAAAATAGTTGTAAGCTTTCTACAACCATTTAGAAGGTGATGTAAAACACGAGAGGGTTTAAGACCTTATGATAATCTAATCACAGCTAACGTATCATTGGAGGTTATGAAAGGGGCATGCATTCAGTGTGACAATCTCTACACCACCATAGAGACGAAAGAGATGTTAGGGTGGGGTGCTAAAGAGAAAATCATTGTCGGCTCGACCCTTTTATAAGGAGATCTTTAATATAAAAGAGGATTTAAGACTACAAGTATATTTGTTTAATCCAATCACAGCTAACCTACCATCGGAGGTTGTCAAGGAGGCATGCAGCCAGTGCGACACGCTATACACCACCCTAGAAGCAAAGGAAATGTTGGGGCGGGGTGCTAAGAGGAGATCGTCGGCGCTGAAGACCATCTTCAAGCTGCTGGACCAGTCAGACCCTAGGCTTCTACTCAAGGCTTCAAGGCTGGTGCTGGCAGTAAGTACAAGAAACTACTACTACTACTACTACTAAATAATAATAATGATAATAGTCTAGCATTTATATTGCACCATCAGTCTAGAAAATATATTCTGAGGCGCATTATGCTATAGGGTATAATTTTCCCCGAGCTTTTTAGCCGAGATGCCTTGTAGGCGCAATCAAGCATTTCAAGGAATACATTAGAGGATCTCTCCATTTCCTCAAGCACTGTTTATTGTTTGATTTCATTTTCATTTGTGTTCATTTAACTTTTTTTACAAATATTAATCATATTATTTACAATGTATATTCTTGAAATTTTGATTGGGGAACCAAACGCTGGAATGTTTAATCACCGTTAATGATAAATACATACTTCCTGTTACTTCTAGTCATGAATATATTCCTGGGTATTACTAATAATAAAAATAATCCATGTTTTTGAGACCACTTACATTTGTTGTGACTGACCACTGGAAGCTGCCATGTTTTCCGATGGTACCACATGATACGTCATCTTGAGTGTATACTCACAAAAGCGGGTTAGGTAACCAATGTTGTTGCTGCTGCTATGTAGGTGGTTACATATACCAGCATTTTGTTTCCCTTTAAATTGAATTGAATTGAATTGATTTGTTTGTGTTTTGTTTCAGCTTGATGTTAGTGGGAGCAACATGAAGGCCCTGTGCAGACTGCTATTCAAACTCAGTCGGGACGAGAAGAACGACACACTCTTCCTAGAACAGAATACTTTAGGTAAGATCATGGGGGTGTTTCATTTAACACTAAAATTCATGTTAGCATTGATTCAAGGGAAGGAGTATCACCTAAAATTGATTGACCCAACAGGTTCATCATGGTCACACTGGTTGAGTAAAGAGGAGGTATCAAGTCTCTATGAAAAAAACAATTTTCGTAAATTAACAAGGATATGAGTGAACAGATTCAGTAAAAAGAGGCACTATAATCGGACATCTCCTGCTAGTGATACCTTGTTCCGGATACCGATGTCACATTTAATCTTTTCTTTTTTTTGAAGGGGGACTTTTGACCTTGATAATGGGCTTATGTTTTACCACTGTTTACTTGATGCTAATTCATTAATATCAATGTCTTGAAATGCTAATTTGTAATATCTTTGGTAAGGAGATATAAGCTGAACCTAGCTGATAAATCAATGAATATTTACTTTCAATTAGCCCTTTTATTTTGATAGTTTTGGTCATATTGTTAAAGGATTGTTAAAGGAAAGTTCTATCGCTGCTCATAGCAATTAGATCAAGCTTAGATTAGTGCCTGAACCTTAAATTGTTCACCTTATGTAATAACTTAAATATCCTGTCTTTCTTCAGATGTGATAGTATTGCTGATTACCAAGACAGACGTTGTATCTAACTCGATTGAGGCCTAGGTGTATCAGGTGGCAGGAAGGGCTCAGCTAACACTCAGCTGAACATATAGCCCTGTGATAGTTTTCTTTACTTCTGCAGATCCCATAGATCTCTAGTCTACTGCGTGGGAGGGCTCAAATGTCTGTCTGCACTGTCAGCAAACGCTTGGCATAACATAGCCCTATGATAGAGGAGACTCATGAAAACGGCAATAATTGTTTCTGTTTTCTTTACTTCTGTAGATATCTACTAGCGCTGATAGCCAAGACAGACTTTGTAGCGAACTGCGAGGCTCTAGTGTACTGCGTGGGAAGGCTCAAATGCTTGTCTGCCAACACCCAGCTGAACATATAGCCCTGTGATAGCTGCAATGAAGTTCAGAAATGTGTAGTCAATTGTTTCAATTTTCCTTTCCTCTGCAGATCTTATCGTAGCGCTGATCGCCAAGACAGACTTTGTAGCCAACTGCGAGGCTCTAGTCTACTGCGTGGGAGGGCTCAAATGCTTGTCGGCCAACACCCAGCTGAACATAGCACTGTCCGAGAAGGGGCTTGTGGAGGCGCTGGGACGGATCCTAAAGGCTGTCAATGCATCTGTGAGTATTTCAAATTACCGTAAAACCTGTCTGCAGTGACCACCTTAGGGAAACAAGAAAAATGGCCACTGTAGACAGGTGACTTATATAGACAGGAATAGAGTCAAACCTGTCTGTGTATAATTATTAGGTTTGTTTGTTTTTATGCCTCCGCAACGAAGTAGCCGGAGGCATTATGTTTTCGGGTTGTCCGTCCGTCCGTACGTACGTACGTCCCGTTCTCGTGATCGCGTTATCTCAAGAACCGATTGACGGATTTTCACCAAACTTGGGTCATGTATGTATCTTGGGGTGCCAATGATCTGATTAGATTTTGGGGTCATGACGTCAAAGGTCAAAGGTCACAGAGCTCATTATATATGCAAAAATAGCTCGGGATCGCGTTATCTCAAGAAGGGATCGACAGATTCTGACCAAACTTGGTACATGTATGTATCTTGGGGGGACGATGATCTGATTAGATTTTGGGGTCATGAGATCAAAGGTCAAAGGTCACAGAGCTTATTATATATGCAAAAATAGCTCGTGATCGCGTTATCTCAAGAAGGGATTGACAGATTCTGTCCAAACTTGGTACATGTATGTATCTTGGGGGGCCGATGATCTGATTAGATTTTGGGGTCATGAGGTCAAAGGTCAAAGGTCACAGAGCTCATTATATATGCAAAAATAGCTCGTGATCGCGTTATCTCAAGAAGGGATTGACAGATTCTGACCAAACTTGGTACATGTATGTTCCTTGGAGAGCCAATGAACTGATTAGATTTTGGGGGTCATGAGGTCAAAGGTCACAGGGCTCATTATATGTAAAAATAGTTTGAGATTGGAAATCTCAAGAACTGAATATCAGATTTCAATCCAACTTGATACCTGAATGTATCTTAGGGAACAATTGTAGTCATTAGATTTTGGGGTCATGAGGGCAAAGGTCAAGGTCACTTATAGCTAATAATTGTGATACATCAAGATCTAAAAGACAGAGTACCATCAGAATTTAGTTGACAGAATTAATTCTGTGTACATGTTGATTTGGGCTTGATATGAATAAATTGCGTAATGGCGGAGGCATCATTTTCGACTGCGCGCAGTCAATGATCCATCTAGTTTTATCTCTGTTCTATGACCTGGTTTTCTCCTGAAGTGTAGACATCAGAAGAGTCTTGTGGTAAAAGTGTGCCCAACCCACATCTGCAAGCGGTTGCTGCATCACTTTACTGACCATGAAGAGAACAGAAACAACTTCTGGTCTCCGTGAGGAGCATTAAACAGCCATTGCTACTTGTGTAATATTGGTCACCCCTCATGGCTGCCAGAAAGGAAAGGGAAAATGCACATCATGTGCGGATCGAGTGCGAGTGTGACCCATGACTGGGGTAATAATGTAAAGCCTGAGAGAAAAATATCAAGTGTATTAGGCACTACATGAAACTAAGCATTATTAGTATTTATACAGAATATGGTATTCATCGCAGATCTCCGGAGTATTACTATAATAAAGAAGATTATCACTTGTCTCGCGAAGTAAACAAACATACAATGCTTTGGGCGCATCTGCCACCTTTATCAGGTACTAAAGACACAATTAGTATTATTGTGAAATTAATTGAATCTAGTTTTATTTCTAACCTTACCTCTACCTTCTACAGACATCGCCCGACTCTCGTAGTAAAAGCGTGTCCAACCTGCTACTGCAAAGGCTTGGCATGCTGCGTCACTTTGCGGACCAGGGGGAGAACCGGCATGATTTCCTGACTCCCTGGGGAGCATTATGGCCAGTGCCACCATATATTGAGAGTTAATTTTACTTCTAACTTTTCTACCTTTTCCAGACATCAACCGACTCTCGTAGCAAAAGCGTGTCCAACCTGCTACTGCAAGTGGTCGGCACGCTCCGTCACCTCGCCGACCGTGGAGAGAACAGGCACGATTTCCTGGCTAACAAGGTCATAGGTCAACTGTGCGGCATCATGGAGATTTTCGCATCCGACGGAGACCTCATGATGCACGTTTCAAGAATACTGAGGTAAAATCATGTCTTTAAAGTGATCTGTTAGTTGTCAATTTCAAAGAATATTTATCGGAGCTATCTCATTTTCTCTTGTACCTTGTTGATTGGCTCATGGTAACAAAAGAATGAATTTGGTTTTAATGTATCCAATGTCTCTCTAGTTATGAAGATATCCATGATTGAATTAAAAAGCGTTCCGTGACACCTTTTGATCGTAGTCAAAATCAACAATGGGCAGTAGGTGATAAATTTGACATTAATTTGCATTTTTTTCACTAGGTAAACCATATTATTTTTTCCATGAAACCATTACACATCATTCAAAAGAACCTTACAATGATATTGATATAAGATCAAAGTCTCAAATATCACTTTCAGAAAATCTTTAAGAAGTTAACGGATCACTTTAATATTTTATGTATTTTTCTTTCATCACCTGCAGCAAGCTAACGCTAAACAACAAATTAACTGCAGTGCTGGCATAGCACCCGACCGCTTTCAAAGTCATTTTCAAGACTCATCAACAAATATCCAGACAATCTAGTGCTGCTATTCTTTTAATTTGCACATTTGCTTAATAATCTCATGTTTTGTTTTCTTTTATCACTCGTAGCAAGCTAACGCTAAACAACGAGTGCACCGCAGTACTAGCCGAGCACCCGACCGCTTTCCAGTCGCTTCTAAACCTCATCAACAAGCATCCCGACAACACCGACCTGGTCGTTAGGGTCTCGTTTGTGCTCGGCAACCTCACGTCGAGGAACGACGATTGCCGTTACTGCCTGTTCAACACAGAGGGCGCCATGGAAACGCTCCAGGGTTCGCTGAGGCGCTACCTGGCGAGGGATCTCAGGGTAAGTGAAAAATGGTAGTGAAGTTATTTGTGAAAGATTTATCATCTTAATAAAATGAATTGTCTGTCCAAAGAAATAAAGAGCATGTATCCAGAGAAAAGACCATTTGTGTATGCTTAAAAGTTGAGCGTTTGTTAAGAGAAAAAATATATAATATAAACAAATTTAAAAACATTTAGTCGCTCAAGCAATGAAAAGACTTGTAATTTTAAAAGGTTCAATCACAAATGAAAAATTAGGACATTGTTATATTTTGGTGAGAAGGCACAAAAGGTTTGTAAGATTTATTTGTTTGAACATCTTTTAATGTTTATCAATTTTTGTTTTGTTTTGTTTTGTAGGAAAGTATAAAAGATTCCGGCGATGCTAAGCAGGACGGTGCGACAGAGGATGTGATGATCAAACTGATACGCGTCATCGCTAACCTGTCCATCAACCCGGACATAGGGCCCCTGGTAGCTGCCAACGAGACCTGTATAGATCTGCTCATGCAAGTCCTAGGTAAGAAGGATAATTTGGTTTTCCTTCTATCTTTCTTTTTCTTATGAAGGGCATGGCACTAGTACTTGCCCAATTGCCTGGGGCAAGTAACATGTTAAAAATGGGATAGTTTGGTTCTAACATTTCTGTTCAACTTTGCTCGAAAAAAAGAAATTCCTTATGTAGACGTCATTTGTTTCATATTGTTTTTAGGGCAAGTAAATTTTCTGTTAGGGCAAAGTGAAGCTTGAAAAGTTTGTATTTTACTTGCCTAAATGGGCCAGTAGAAAAGAAAGTAAATGTAGAGGTTTGGCTTATGACAAAGCTAAGGGGGGAAAAAGGGCCCACAAATATAAAAATGTTTTGATCTATATAGCGCTTAAAGGGGAATTCCACCCAAGAAATGTGATGTCTGCTATAAAATGAGGTGAATATGAAGAATCATGATCGAAAATCTGAGCCAAAACGGTAGAGCAATAAAAAAGTTATGACAGGATGAACTTTGCTCCGATTTTTAGTATCGTTCGCAATTGCTATCGATCGTGACGTCACTTGCGAGCTGCAGCCATTTTGACTTCTACATGGAAATTTTACAAAATTAAAATTGTTTTCATAACAAAGCAAATTTATGAGCTTACAAATTCCAATGAGGTTGGCCCATCGATATTCTTCTATGAATTCGTGAAAACAAGCAGAGCAAATTTAATTTTTAGCTATGAAAATGAGAAATACGTGTATTTTCATGT
Organism: Echinarachnius parma; assembly: GCA_037951105.1. NCBI lineage: Eukaryota > Metazoa > Echinodermata > Echinoidea > Clypeasteroida > Echinarachniidae > Echinarachnius > Echinarachnius parma. The sequence continues at coordinate 88,217 of JBAMJV010007483.1, forward strand.
ACTAAAGCCATGGCGAGTTGCTCGTGAATGATGTTGCATTTGGCGGCAATTTTGAAACGATCGCTCATTACTACATGATGTTCAAATAGGTATAACTCCCGTGTTTCCTGTCCGATTTTGATCAAATTTTCACCAATTATTCCTCTTGTTCTGCTTATTCAAATAACGAATAGTTTTATCAGGCCCGGAATACCCCTTTAAATGTGCACCTGTAAAGTGTTAGATATTGCCCAAAATTACATTTGAGACTTCAATCCTATACCAAAATCATTGTAAGATATTGTCTGAGTGATGTATGAAAGTTTCATTGAAATACTAGAACACTGCTTTCCTGGTTAAAAAATCAAACATTTGCGTCGGCTTTTACAACTAATTACAGTATGACGTTTATGACCATCTGTAGATGCTCTTGAGCTGAATGATTATCAATGATAGATATCTTCATACTAAAGGGGAATTTGAAAAAATCTAACCCTATTTTATTCTTCTCTTACCATAAGCTAAACAACACGGTAGAAGAGAAATGTGGAAGCTCAAAGTAATTTGTGTGGAATTAGACACTTTACAGGTGCACCTTTAATGTGCTTTACATATGTACAGTCTTGCCTCACCTTGCTGTCAGCTGAGGGAGAAAAAGATAGAGAAATACATTATTATTTATTCGGCCAATAATCAAAACGGGTACAGAATATACTGTACATGTGTTACAAAATACAAACAATACAAAAGTGCTGACAAAAGTAAAATCCTTGCCCGTAGACATACGAGCCCTCACAAGTAACTGTCAAGAACATACTGTAATACTTATTTTATGGCTTGTACTGCTTTCTCTGATGAAAATTGCCTCCATCAATGTTTTAATTTTGTAACTGATTCTGTAATAAACTTGCATTCTCAAATTATATTTTGTATCCAAATTGACTCAACCAAAACTGTTCCCTTTCAGAGAAAAACAATGCCATGGAAAATGTCTATAGGGGTCACCCGTCTACAGTGGCAACTTTTCTTGTTTCCCTTTATAGGTGATCACTATACATGGGTTTGACGGTATATATTTTGGTGATTCATATTGATTCTGTAATAAACGAGCACAATTAATTAATTTAAATCATGATTGTATCCAATTTTACTCTGAATATTTCCAGAAACGAAGGACATTGGTCAGACTGAGGAGCTAGTGTTGAACGCCCTGATCACCATCAACAACCTGTCATTCTACAACATCATCAACAGCGCCATCGTGGAGAGGCAGATCCAGATATCCAGATGTGAGTACATTTGTTTATATCCTGGTTTTTGTTGCACTACCCCATCAAGGACGAGAGCTATTTTAAGGAAAAATCATATTTTCCTCTATGAATTGGCAGCTCCTAATTTTATTCTACCTTTTAAAATGATATAAAAGTAGATGGAAAATGTTCAGTAATTACAATTTAAGACAAATGTGAAGTGACTTTGCCGCAAAGTTGCCAATTTGAATGCCAAAATCTGTTTTTATAATATCGCAATGTGTTGCCAATTTAAGGATTTTCCTAAATTATAGGGATTTAAGCAAATCATTACAAAACAATTAAACCAGGTAGAGTGAGAAAATAGGCTCTAAAAATAGAGACATTTTATGCTCCTTATCCTTGTATACTTCATATAACTTTTTTATCTTCTTGCTGAAGTGTAGGACTACCAAACCACAAATATGTGGGCCACCGTCCTTGATGGGTTAAGAGTTGCGATCAATCGCAAAGTTGCCATCAAACGCAAGTCAGAAAATGGGCCTGAATACCTCGATCTGATCGGCTCTAATGCGCATATTGATTGCAACTCTTTATGCAACACTTTCCTGTCACCACACAACCCTGATATTGTCGCAATATTTCAATTGTCTGAGTTGGCTATTTCTGAATCCTCCAAAATCTCGGCTTCCCAGTAATATATTTGTTCACTAAGCAAACATTGATCTTTTTTTTCTACAAAAATTCCACACATCATTCAGAAGGATCTTGCAGTGATATTGCTATTTGACTGCGAAGTCTCAAATATCACTTTTGGAAAAATCTTACAAAGTAAATGGATCACTTTAATACTATTATGCATCTTTTATTTATTCTTTACAGTATTATTGAAGCAGCTTGTTACAGACCATACAGAGGGTATGATAGAGGCAACGAGGGTATTTGGAAACCTCTCACGATCCATAGATGTACGCAATTTCATCACTAACAAAAAAGGTAGGCAGATATGTTTCTTTTCTGATTCCATATAATCACTGTACATTTCTTTGAGAGACTAACCAAAAAACGATTTATCAAATCATAAACAATGGTAATAACTCTTTAAGTATAATGACAATAATCAACAATGCTTGTTCGGTTTTACTTGTCCCCTTTAGTTGATGAGATGATGGTGATGCTGCATGTCGTATGGTTTGCTCATTAGTCTACTGTCTTCTCTTTATGAGAGACTAACAACAAACGATTTATAAATTCATAAACATTGATAATAGATAACTATTGAAGTATGATGACAGTAATCAACAATACTTGAATGCTTTTACTTGTCCCCTTTAGTTGATGTGATGATGGTGATGCTACTAGATTCAGGCAATAGAGAGTTTGTCTTCATGTTGTGTGGTGTGCTCAACAATTTAATGGTGGATCAGACCTAACAAATAGTAACTAACAATGATGATGATAATTATCAACAATGCTTGTTTCGGTTTTACTTGTCCCCTTTAGTTGATGTGATGATGGTGATGCTACTAGATTCAGGCAATAGAGAGTTTGTCTTCATGTTGTGTGGTGTGCTCAACAATTTAATGGTGGACCAGACCTAACAAATAGTAACTAACAATGATGATGATAATTATCAACAATGCTTGTTTCGATTGTACTTATGCCCTTTAGTTGATGAGATGATGGTGATGATACTAGATTTGGTCAAAAGGGAATTCGTCTGCACAAATAGTAACTAACAATGATGATGATAATTATCAACAATGCTTGTTTGCTTGTATTTGTCCTGTTTAGTTGATGAGATGATGGTGATGCTACTAGATTCGGGCAAAAGGGAATTCGTCTACACGTCGTGCGGCGTGCTCATCAATCTAATGGCAGATGAGAACAGAAGACCGATGCTGCAGAGAGAAGGTGGCGTTAGCAAGTATGTATATATGAACAGCAATGTTCAAGGGTACCACCACCCAACAATAATATTCTTATTAAAGAAAGGTAACATCTTTAGTATTCCATTCCATCAACAAGTTCACAAAAATATGTTTCCAGAAAAAAATAATAATTGGAAACGCATCACCATTCTAAAGCATGCATTCATGCGGTCTGAATTGCTTAGACTGCGATTGCGTGCGGTGAATTGCGATGTGTGGGCAGAGCGAACGAATCGCCCGGGAATCTATTGTCTACAAACGTATGCGTAAATAGCATTGGCGCACTCGCAAATGGTTGGCCCGTATGGAACCAGTAAATAGCAGTGGTTCCGTAAGTGGTGGAAATTAATTGCTTTGTTTATGAATTACACAACCCTTTGCAAAATGTTGGGTATCTATTTGATATCACAAAACGGTACCAAAACATATAATAATGTGTTGTTCTTTGCCTGGTGGTCCCCTGTTGAGGACTGATTGATTTTGCTATAACATGTATTCTCCATAGACCCTAGCTTGAGTATTTTTTGGACCAGTCCTGAGTGGGTTAAACACAACTCCAGTGGGTGTTGCGTAAAGAGTTGCGATCAATCGCAAAGTTGCGATAGAACAACGCAAGTCTGAAAATGCACCTAAATGTGCAAATCTGATTGGCTCACAAATGCACATATTTTCTGACTTGCCTTTGATTGCAACTTTGTGATTAATCACAACTTGTTATAAGCAACCTCCCCCCCCCCCCCCCCCCCTTGTAAAATATAGAAACTATTTCTTGTAATTTCTTTTCTTATTCGTAAAAGTCTCTGAGACACAATGACAATGCCAATGACCAATTGAATTATTTTCTTCAAAATGGTCCCTCACAGGGCATGGTTGAAATACAAAGTCATAAGTCCATTATGTGAATACTAAATAATATTATAACCATATTGTTATTGAATGAAAGACAACAAACAATTTCTCAAACATCCTATTTTTTATTTTGTCCTCTTAGATTGACTGATGTGTTGAGAGACTTTGGCCGCAGTGACTGGCAACTGGCAGGCATGGTTTGCATGACGTTCTGGAACTACAGCGAAAACGTCTCCGACTCTTGCGAGACATTCGGAGAAGAGGAGACAAACGATCTATCTGAACTTCTCGTCGATTATTTGGGTAAGTAATCTGTGGAGTATTACTCATTAAATGTCAGAAAAGCACAGCATCTATATAGCTATATGTGACCGGCTATAGAAAAACCCTGCACTTGTCGGTAAAAATCAAAATGTAGATTTTCATACCATTAGAAAGGCCTCATAACAAGTATTCATTTGATGCTTTTTTCTAACAAATTGGCCAATAATTGGCGAAGATGTGATTGTTTCAATTTTACAACCATAAGTCTTTTACACACATTATGTGAACTTAAAATTCCAATTTCTTCAAAGCATGAATTACCTACAAGTGCAGGGTTTTGCTATAGCCGGTCACATATATCTGCAAACCTCTGTGTCATCTAGATCCATATTGCGACAATAATTGCGCTCTAAATCCGTTTTCACGGAACAACTTGTACAAACAAATCTTCAGTGTAAAGGTTCACTTGAATACTTTGTTTCATTTAATTGTACAAGTTACTACACTAATGTAATTAAAAATTGTATTATTTTATACTTCATGTGTTTATGCATTGTACACTGGTCCTTTCAGCCTTGCTACTGAACAGTTTGAGATTTATACCAATATATCAACAATAAATAAATACATAAATACATAAAACACATTTTGTAATTTTACAGATGAGGAGGTTGCGCTGGAGACTCCCGAGGGTGAGGACTGGGACGTGGAGACGAGACAACTGATGAAGTCCTACTGGAAGACGGAATTCTGCCCGGTGGCCACTCAGCTATTGGACAGGATAGAACAGCATCACACGTACCTACAACCAATAGACCCTCCTTCGGACACATCTATGACATCTATGGCGTCTTCGTGAAAAACTAGTGATGTAGTGGAAGTCCGATAAAAAAACAACCCTTTTATACCTCCATAGTTGAGTAAGTCCTACTGGAAGATGGACTTCTGCCCCGTAGCCACTCAACTATTGGACAGGATAGAACAGCACCACACAAATTGACCCTCCTTCGGACACATCTATGACATCTACGTGAGAACTAGTAATGTAGTGCAAACCTACCCGTTTATACCTCCATAGTTGAGTTAGTCCTGCTGGAAGATGGACTTCTGCCCCATAGCCACTCAGCTGTTGGACATGATAGAACAGCATCAGTGCACTATTTCGGACACGTCTATGACCTCTACGTAAGAATTAGTAATGTAGTACAACCCGTTGATAGTTGAGTAAGTCCTTCTGGAAGACAGAGTTCTGCCCTGTACGTAGCCTCTTAAATGTTGGATCAAGAGGGGACTTGTGGAGTGTACAGCTTGTGGCTACTCGGCTCCTAGAAAGAATAGAGCAGCGGCATACCTATCTATAATCTTCAACCAAGGGCTTGACACTAGCACTTGCCCTATGGCCAGTACAAAATTTAGGGCCAGTAGAATTTCATTAAAAGTAACATTTTAGTGGCCCAATTAGGCAACCAGTGGCCGAGAGCACGATCATGACCCAGGACCATCCCTAGTTCCACTGATCTCTAGATATGCTTGTGTAATATCCTTTACAGTTGAATGAGTAAGGGAGGTATGTGTGCTCTGCTACGTTCTGTTGATTTGTATGCAATTCTAGCATATTGACATCAATGAGTTAGAGCCAATGATGCTAATTACCATGGTAATTGTCGCTGGTCCGTAATCGGGGCCCCTGCCCCTAGATTTTCAAACTGACAATGACATAATGAGAAAGTCTTGTGTATGTACACATGGAGTGAGATTATGGAAAGCTGACAGTTATTTGTGAAATGATGACACACACAGTACCCCGGTATCCCGCATTGTGTAGCGCCATCTTGTGTCCATTCGAAGTACAACCGTATTGCGTTGTGGAGTGCAGCGCGCGATTGTATGCACGCTATACCCACAGTACAGCCCTAAAAATTAAATAAATAATTATACAAAATGGTGGATTTTCATCTGGTACCCCAGGGTACCGTTTATGTCATCAAATGTACCCATTTTGGGGCCAGTAGATGTTTGCTTCGGGCTATCAAAAATTGAGAGAAAATATTTGAACTTGCCCGACCGGACCACTAGCAAAAATGATAGTGTATAGACACCCCTGAGTTGTGGAATGTGCACCAGAATGTGGCTTGTGGTATGTGTTTTGTTGTGGTGTTAGTTTGATTGGTTAGATGCTAAAATTGCAATGTCTCTGTTGCACAGTGTGATAATTACAGTAGTAAACACTGTTGATGTTTCTTCATCACATCAATAGACAACAAATTCACACAGATATAATTACAAGCAAAGCAACGGCATAACAAAATAAATGCTTATCATGAATTGGCCAGTTATTACATGTACAATAATGCTGTAATAGCTTTCTGTACAACTAAATGAAAATGTATAAAAAGCTAAATCGGGAAGGTGAAGGTAATTTACATTGTGTGCAATTTATACAGGTATTTTTGCAGTTATTGAATGTGTGATGAATGTTTTTGTGGGTTTTTGTTTCACCATTTAGAATCCTGATTTTAGAATCATAAAATAAATGCAATGTTTATTTTGGACCCCTTTGCAAAGCAGCTTGCAGCTGACAAGGGTAATCCATCCAATGAGTGGATACTAAATATATCAATAAATGAATGAATTAAAGGGTATCACCACCCAAAAATAATATTCTTATTAAAAAAAGGTAACATCTTTAGTATTCCATTCCATCAACAAGTATACAAAAATATTTTTCCAGAAAAAAAAAAAAAATTGGAAACGCATCACCATTCTAAAGCATGCGTTCATGCGGTCTGAATTGCGTAGACTGCGGTGCGTGCGGTGAATTGCAATGTGTGCAGAGCGAACGAATCGCCCGGGAATCTATTGTCTACAAACGTACGTGTGAATAGCATTGGCGCACTCGCAAATGGTTGGCCCATATGGAACCAGGAAATAGCAGTGGTTCCGTAAGTGGTGGAAATTAATTGCTTTGTTTATGAATTACACAACCCTTTGCAAAATGTTGGGTATCTATTTGATATCACAAAACGGTACCAAAACATATAATATTGTGTTGTTCTTTGCCTGGTGGTCCCCTTTAATAAATAAATGATTTAATTAATTTAATAAGGAAAAACAGAAACAATACAAATTAATGTATGCATTTTTTGCACAGTATTAATTGCAATGTATAATGTATGCAAAATATTTCTAGAATGCTGTTAAATGTCATACTGCTGCATATTTACATGCACACATGTGTTAATCTAGACTAATAACAAAAGTATTGTTAACTGTGTCGAAATGAATTTATGAAAACAAATTTGCAAGGTATGGAAAAAAAAACATATTTCCTTACATTATGTTTTGTAAAAAACAAAATTAATAATGTTATTGAGAAAATAAAATTGGGGTTTGCCGGGAACCAAACTCGAGACCTCCAAATTGTTAGACTGGTGCTCTAACCATTGAGCCACAAGGCCCTTTAGAGGGTTTTATTTCTTCTTAAAGGACCTATAGCGTCTAGATGGCCTAATTTTCACAATTCGGCTCTCTATGTGTAATTTTTCCTGAAGAAAAAAAATTTGGCAGTAATTTCTCATGAAATCAATCAATTTTGGGGTAATTTATAAATATCTAATTGTCCTGGGAACGCCCCTTTTAAATCGCCAAAATGTGACGTCATCTAAAGTACGGACTAATGAACTAAATTCTGTAGATGACGCGTCATGACGTAAGCCAATGAATTATTAATCACATGTCAATCACGCTGCCGATTCTGGACCCTAAATGTGGGTGGGGCGTAAACTGGCTGCTAAATGAGATTTGGCACCAGAAAATTAGTCTTAAATCACTACTGTGTTTATTTTCATGGATTTTTTTTCGGCAGACCTATTTTACAAGTCATCAACTATGGAATAAGGGCCAAAGTACGTTGTATTCTTTAGGTCCTTTAATCATTTTCAGGGGGATTGAGCCACTGAAATGCCCAAAAGAGCCATCAAAAATTGTAAATGATCCCCATAAATTTGCATTTAGTGCTATTTCCATGCAGGCGAGCTTGAAAGGTAAGAGAGGATTAACGTGTTATTGTCGCATATCTTGTATAATTATTTTTCAATCAAGTGAGATATTTTATACATGTTTATGATTCTTTTCTCTGTTGATTAGTTATTAGTATGCTGACATGTGGTCATACAGACAGGCATTCTGTCTCACTTGCCTTCAGTGAGTTAAGTGTAAATGTAAGCCTTTTGAACTAGTTTTGTTATGTTTTCTTTTAGTGATCCATTAACTTTGTGAAAATTCAACCGAAATCACTTGGAGCTTTCTCACTTCTCTTGTACGTTGTTGTTTGGCTTATGGTAACGAAGAATGAAAAAGGTTATGATTTTTCAAACATCTCCCTTATTTTGGAGATATTCAAGATTGAATTTTTAAGCGTCTGTAGATGCTATCAACCTCGGTCAAGAGCATCCAAACTCGGAGACTAAATCCTCCCTAGTATCAGAATTTGGATACTTCACATCAGAATAAAGTGAGACATCGATTTACTCTTTTTTTTTCACTAGGTAATCATTAGTCTTAGTTTTCTATAATCTTATGTGTCATTCTCAAGAAACTTCCAATGATATTGGTATATGACTGAAGTCTCAAATATCACTTTTAGGGGGAAAAAATATGAAGTTAATGGATCACTTTATAGATACGTATGATTTTGAGTACCTGATTGGTGGAGCAACCCTTCATAGATGCACACGCTCATCTCCACTGGAGTGAGTTGGCATAATTGAGTGGGCCCGGCTAATGACTTGCATTTTTGTATTGTAATGTTTACTTACCAAACACTCTTTGTTTGTACACTTCACTGGAGACACAGACCATCCAGTCATAATATAAAGCCAGGGAAGTCTAAACCAAACATAGGGTACCATGCAAGTGTGTTTGTGTGTGTGTGTGGGGTGGGGGGGTACGTTAGAATGATTAATTTTTCATTTGATTAACATTTTCAGATGTATGAATAGTTAGGGGGTAATTGTTCCACAGGGAAGCTTCTTCAATGGGTTTGTTTTACCTATATGGGGCATTATATTACTTGGGAGGGGCGGATCACTCTTGTTATCATGTTTCCTATCGGGGCCCAGCATGGAAGACCCATCTCATTAATTGTTAAATGTATGGGAATATCAAAATAAAATTTATAATTTGTAAGTTGTCATGGCCCCTTTGCTAGCTGCTGATACCATTAAACCATTATTTACGAATGTCTGACTCAGTTTAATTTGGTATTTTACGATAAACTTATTTGCATTTTATAGTCTAGCCCTACAAATGTATCAAATACATGTACTTGCACACAAAAAATGAATACCAATGTTAATTTTTTAAAAACATGCCCAATTAAAATAATCCAGCTCATATTTTTCTTTTATTTCAGATATTATAAGATTGTTTATCATTGCTAAATTATGGGTAAGCACAGTACTTGTACAGACAGTACACAGTATGTAGTTAATATATTGTACGATTGTAATGATATTGCATGATAACCACTGTTATTTTTTTATTAGCATTATGGTTGCTAATTAATTTTTGAGATGATGATATGTCATGTTAAGTATTGTAATAGTTGTTAGATATATAATGTGATTATCATATTTGAGTTGATGATAAATAGTACCATCGTCAATATTTACATCAAAATGTTTATGATGAAGCTCATTTATGTGTTTTCTGTATAAATCAGTCACATTCGATACAGTTTGCATTATGATATTTTATACTTTTCAGTATTAATATATTTTCACTCTGTTTTAATACAGTACTTCAATCCATCCTTCATGTTCCAATACTCAGTATATTGTTTTTCATTCACAGTTCGTTTATAGAGAGAATCATATACGAAATGCAGCAAGATAGTAATTCTCTCTCTTTTTCAATTTCCGCCCATTTAAAGTTGTGTGTGGTTTTGAATTTGCATCCCCTAGTTGTTTGTATATACTGCTAATATAATATGTAACATATAGGTAAACATAATATGTAACATATAGGTAAACATAAACATATATATATAGTGTATGCATCATGTATCGTGTGTGAGAGCTTGCCCTTTTTTTGCTGTAGTAGTATATTTAGTAGCTGTGTCATAATCTGATTATTTTGAAAAGGTTTGTACATATCATTGCACTCTGAATGTATTCCGTCATGTGAGAAAGAAAGAAAAAAAAATAAACATGCGTCCCAAATAATACAAGAAAGTGTTGCATTTTGTCTTTGTTATGTAGTGTTTTGTTTCATTGATGGGGAATGATTCATCTCGGCGAGAGAGAGAGAAGTGAGCAAAATATTCAGTATTTAGATTTTTTCCAAGTAGTCTTTAAGCATTTTAAATTTTTGTTTCTAAAAAATCTAAATATCCCCCGGTGATTGCCGGTGAAGAATCTTTTGAATAAAAATATACTTATGGATATTTCAGCCGTTTCTGAGCCGATTTTGATCAAATAAAGTTTATTCTGTCATTAAAATTGTATGTTCTTTCAAATTTGACAGTCAGTTTTTCATTATCTCACACAAAAATATCGGGGGTCACTTCGGGAAATACCAATACTCAACGGTACCTTTAACATAGTTCTTTACTCATTGGCGAGGGGGGGCTCCTGGCCCCAAGGCAGCCTCCCCCCCCCCCCCCCCCCCAACTCGAGCGACCCAGAAATTGTATGATATACTTTGCTTGCTTAATTGTTGGCAAGTTGGTTTGATTTTTTCATATTTGG